>JAULUF010000010.1:4427500-4672500 GCA_031834385.1 Semotilus atromaculatus
AAACGGGTTAAATGGAGGGAGTTTTAAATATCCACGGAGAAAAGGCTTTTGAGGAGAGGAGAGATGAGAGGAGCTTCGACTCAATCGCTTCATGCTCGGAGTGAAATTAGCCGTGCTAATAGGGCTCACGCCACTCTCATCCGTCCAGTTCACTAAAACAGCTTTTGCCTAAACGACACTCCAAGATCCAAAGCCCACTCTCATTTAGTCCTGCATTTCAGTCCTAAATTAGTCCTGTTGAGGAAAGTGTTTTAGTCTGCCAAACACGGGATTTTTGACAATTCATGCTAATTTTCTATAAAGCAAATTCTGTATCCTTACAGTTTCATTAGAGTGATCTAGCATATAAAGACGGTTTCAATATATTGATATTCTAGGTTTCTGTTTCTGTCCAAATGTAGAATAGAACTATTTATAATGTATATATGGGCAAATATTAGGGATGTATGATAATGGTCAACAGGTATTTGTTTTGGAGATCGATAAAAACCCATATCTGTACAGAGCAAGAAATAATGTAGATGCAATTTAATGATAATAAGATATATATTATTTTACTGAATATTTATCAAATATGAAAGAATAGAAGATTAACTGTGTTAATCAGGCACAGTTATTGGACAATGCAGAAATCTCAGAATATTGGCATGATAACATGCATGAATATATTGGTTCATAATTTAAATACTGCAGTAAAACATTACATTTGGTGTAATTTAATCAGCTGTTAATGCATTGTACTATTTAAGGTATAGATATGATTATGTTGTGCGTAATGTAATTCTTAATGTGGTTACAATTATCTAGAAGAACATACAACCGGTGTGTTATAAGGCATTAAGAATGCTTTAAGATTACATAATGATTACAGTATCATAGGCTTCATACAACATTAATTCATTTATATCAATTTGATTTCATTATTCTATTTCTATTTGAAATCAATGGGAGACTGTAGTACAGTAAGTGAAACCATTACACTAATAATTCACTTAGATTGGAGACAAATATGTATTAAGCCTGATTTTAATCAGACAGGTAAAGAGTTCCTGATTTCTTCTGAATGTAAAGTGCTCTGTCAGTCACATGGGCTTTAAAACAGGCTTAGACACATGATGCAGGACTAATAATTACAATTTAAAAAGGCTTTAAACTGAAAGAGCTCCCCGGGCGTTTCTTTCTCATTTCCAAAGATATTAATTTGAGCCGAGTGGAGAGATATTTTTCTAAAGGAAATATTTAATTAATTTCCACATATGAGCATAAGGGGTTCTACTGGATAATAATTACGATTTAATATTTTCATTGTCTTTTTTCCCCCTCTAATGCCGGTCACATGGAGATCAGCACCGTTACATAAACGTATGAGACGCACTAATAAATACAATCCAAAATATATAAAGAGATTTTATCCATGCATAATTCTACGTTTTTCTTTTGTGAATATACTTTATATTTCAATTGCATCTGGCACATTTTGAAAAGCAAACTGCAGATTGTGTTTATCTAGAGACACCACAGGTACAGGGTCATAATAATGTGTGTTTGTTTCTCTTGAGCAAAAGAAAATATTGCATTATGGAGAAAAATAGCTGGCACTGTTAATTTTTGCTTTGATCATTTATGTGTTTATTTCACAGGGCTAAACAGAACAGGCCACAAACCAAATATTAAATTATATACTGTCACTGAAGCATGGCTGTGTGTGTGTGTGTGAGAGAGAGAGAGAGAGATGAGAAATGAGAAGAGGTGATGATATCCGTTTGTTAATTTGCCCTTTCCTTAGGCGATTACTGAACCTTCTCATATTTATCAATACACAGAGCACAATCCATCACACACACACATTCCCAGCATCATTTCTTTGTGCACGTAAACACGTCGACTCGTTCCATTTCTGTTTTATCTCGTCCATTAGAATTCTCCAGCAGTCACTACACACACAACACACTAGAGTGAGCAAAATAAATACTCTGTGTGTGTGTGTGTGTTTATTTCAGGTAAATCCTACGTTATGGGGACCAAAGTCTCCAAAAGTATGGCAATATCCGAATTCCTTGTGGGGACATTTTTTGGTCCCCATGAGGAAAATGGCTTATAAATCATACAGGATGATATTTTTTTGAAAATGTAAAAATGCTGGAAGGTTTAGGTTTAGGGCAGAGAATATACAGGTATACAGATAAAAATCATTATGTCTATGGAAAGTCCACATAAAACATGAAAACCCAACATGTGTGTGTGTCTGTGGGTTTATGTGTGTTAAACTGGGTTTAACTGGGTTTGTTTTTGATTATCATACAGACACACACATTGTCAGTGAGTATCAACATTCCTCCAATTAACTCTCTTAAACTGAAGCCACTACCCTGCAGCCAACACACACACACACATTTGCACACATTTTCAGGAGCCAAAAAATTGCGCAACCACTCTGATCTCATCTTTTAAAATTTTCTTTTTTTTTTATGAATGCAGAACTAAATGCAGAACAAGAGAAAAGTAAAAACTTTTTCTTGCTTCATACTTTCTTATTCCCTGGTCTTATTATGAACGATTCATCAATGCACATTATTTTAAAGGAAAAATTTTCATAATCTGCGATCAAAATGTAGCCTAGAACTTGCTCCGGCCCTAAAATGACTTTCCTATTCAGTTGATGTCACCAACTCCTGCATTATATAAGTCTGTTTTGAACACCACAATATCTCATTGCTCAGCTTTTCCAAAATTAAATCTGAAAAGCAGATCTATAAAAAAAGAGTAAATTAAGAGTTAGTATCTCCATTCTCCACCAAGACAGAAAGAACTCAAAATGCATACTTTTATAGTTACTGCAAATCATTCTTATTCAGACTATTTAAACCCAAACATTATTTCTAGACTCTAGAAATTTCCCTCTGAACAACTTGTGTAACATAAAACTGGAAAAGAAAATGTAATGTCTCTAAAAACTACTACTACTAAAATGTGTGTGAGTGTGTGTGAGTGTGTGTGAGTGTGTGTGTGTGTGTGTGTGTGTGTGTTTGTTTTTATTGAGGAACATGCAATGCTTCAAATTTCTGGATTCACAAAATGAATCTTGCTTACTTCATTTAATATATTAATGCCAGTTTCTCTTAATAAAAAAGGCTTTGGCTACAAAACAGGGCTACCGAAAATACAAAACTACAACGACGCAAAGAAGTAAAATATACCTTGCAGAATCGGACACTGAAAAACCCATAATGTTTTTCTGTGCAGGGACTCATTTGAATCAATAGGTGATTCATTTGTTTGACCCAAAATGAATCATATTTACCAATTCTTCACATAAGAGAGGACAGTTTATGTGTAGTTCCACTCTTAAAAATAAAGGTTCAAAAAGGGGTTTTTGACAGTGATGCCATAGAAGAACCATTTTATGGTTTCAGTCAACAGTTCTTAAAATGTGAAACTTTTTGCGCTGCCATTTTGGCTAGGACTCCCTGGAAGAAGAGATTAAAATAAATTAAAAAAATATATATTGTGAAGAACTAAAAAGACATTTTTAATACCTTAGTGCAATGGTAGTCCATTTAGTCTATTTAAATGTTCTTCATGAAACCATAGATGCCAATTTAAAAAACTTAAGTTAAGTGTAAGTTAGTAGCGTTTTTGTATTTAATTAGTTACACCTTGGGGACAAGTTGTCTGAAAAAGTTAGCAAAGACAAACCAAATGGAATTAATATTTGCACATACATTATGAGAATAGTTCTATTCTACAAAATATTTGCTTTAAGTGAAAACATGTGTCCATGTGTGTGTGCGTAAAAGAAGGAGGCTGGTCAGTATAAGGTTGACACTAAACGCTTCATTCCACTAAAAATGGAGGGATTATTGATCAGACAACTAACATAAAGATACACTCTCTTAACAGCACACACTTTTCTCTTTCTCCTGTGATGTTCTCTCTCTCTCATGGCCGTGGGTGAGCCTCAGGGCTACATAAAGCTTCTAATAGGCATGTCATTCTCTTCTGTTGCCTGTGTGTGTGTGTGTGTGTGTGTGTGTGTGTGTGTGCCTGTGTGTGTGCGTCCGCGCGCGCAAGTTACACTGATGATTTACAGGCTGCTATCTGCACCTCTGCGCCCAAGGCTACTTGGAGAAATACGATTACTGAATAAAACACACACACACACACACACACACACACAGACACACACACACACACACGTCCATCATCAGTCAGATCTACTCATACTGAGATTCTAGGTGCTTTGGGAAGGTTGTAAAGACTGAACATCCAGGTCAGTGTGTCCGGCGCAAACTTCCTATAAAGGTCCCTTTTTTTTTCTTTTCTTTTTTTTACCAAATTGAGCAGCGTGGAGGGAATCTGATAGAAGACAGATGCTGGGTAATTTGATTAACTGCCACTGGACGGACATTTCCCAAGATGCATTTGTGTTCATGATTCCTCGTCAGTAAACACAAAAACATGTTTGTTTTCACATAAACAGTAATGTACCAGATTTGTATTGACTGCTGGGGTCCTTTTACATATATTTCTAGATTTAAAGTGTAGGTTCAGCACTGAAATACTGAAAGTTTCATTGGGTTGTTTGGACTCAAAACACCCTCAGGCAGATTTATTCTTGTTTTTGGTAGAAGAATCTGTTGTGCACAGAAAACGAGAAAAAGAGACAGAAAGACTTTTACTTTGCACGTTTTATATTTTGTACATATTATTTATATACAATTTTATATCAAACATTTCATATTATTTATTTTATATAGCCTACTTATTTTTAAAGGGGCTATATGTAAGAATTTTAAATTGCTTTTTTGCCAATGTGAGAACCACTTGTTACGGAATGTAAAAAACGAGGCTCTCTCCAAGGTTGTATATTAAAAGCCTGTAGACTGATTTATATGTGAAAGTCTTGGGACTTTTTTGCTGGTAAAATCAAAAATCAATGTTACATTTACACGTGGTCTGCATAGCCTCTCTTCCATTCAATTAAATACATGAAATTAATGCTTATACAATATTCAGGACAATGATGAAAGAGCTATTCTGTACTATAATGTTAATCTGTCATACAAACAAAAGAGATTAAAGGTACAACAGGTAAGAATTTTGTAATAAAATATCCAAAAATCACTTGCACAGTGTGATATTTCCTGCAGTTGTGTACTTACAATATTCCAAAAGTCTCCAAAGATTTTTTATTTCAGAGAAATTCCAATTTTAAATAAGTGGCCGTCTTGGAAAAAAATGTCGCCTGTCAATGACGCAATATCCGTGCTATCCTCAGTATCCCTCCTACTGCCATAGCCATGACATGACGTAACCATGGCGACAGATGAACAACTGCATATATGGCTCAATATAATGAAATTTTAGAATATGATCAGTGTGTTGTTTAATGTTGATCTAGCTTACTGCCAGTTTCATATAGCAAACGAACTAACACATAGAATAACATTATAACTTTCAACACAATCAAATGTAGTTTAGTGCAATAGTAACGTTAGACCAAGTGAAACAGCGCTGCGTCCCCTCACAAGTTTAATTCGTCTAATAAACTGACCTGTGTGAGTAATTCAGCACTTGCGTGTAGTTCGGTAGAATGAAATGTCCTCATTCCTTTTTACTTTATATATGTGGGACTCGCGTGTGATATCTGTCTCTTATTAGCACTCGCGACCTGCTTCATACCACTATAATGTTAAAAAAACATGAATGTTTTCACTCATCCATAAACATTATTAGATCCATCAGCTTGACAGCAAGTCCCTTCATTCAGCCTAGCGGCGAAAAAAATTTACATACTGTAGCTTTAATTCAAACTATAGTCTTAAATATACTTTATAATGAAACAATCATAAAAATGTCACTTTACTTAGGCTACCTCATCAGTCGGCATGATTTCGCAGAGCTGGTGTAAATACATCCACATCACTACGATCAGATGCTTTCTTCACTGATGCTTTCTCACCGTTGTCATTTTTGTCGTGTGTTTATTTTGTAAGGTATTTTCAACTTCTTTTTACTTCTAAGTAAAGACCGAAAAAGCACTTCACTGCAATTATATCGGGGCGGGCTTTGAATCGTGTTCAGTCTTGTACGTTATGTGTGCACGTGCAGTAAATTGCTGGCTGCAGTTCACTTAACAGCCACCGGGGTCGCTATAACCATAGACAGTATAAGAAGTGGACAGAGCCATCTCATTGGAACTCAGTTGAGACAGTTGAAGCCCATTTTTAGTCATTTTTTAGCACTTCCGTTCCTGACGCGCAGACTCAAACCGACTCTAACTAAGCTTGATGACGTGAGCACCCTGTCTGACAGATGTAAATCTTCTAGTAGCTGTGCTTGAAAACTGCCAACGTTGATCTTGCAGAGACGGCGAGCTTGAGCAAAGAGTTCTTTGGCGTGAGTGAGCAGGAGTAAGTATTTTGTATAGTATTTATTTTAAAATGTAACGCCAGTACGCCATAATAAGTTAATGCATTGATTTCCTGTGAGCTTCTCCTCCTGTCTATACGGTCATTTCTGTACTGTGCGACAGAGCGTCGAGTGGTTATGACGCAATCGTTAGCCTATTTTTACAAAAACTGCTTCTACGGGACCATAATGTAACATAGAAGGCAATGGAGCCCTTCATACATTGTCATGTGTCTTTAGAAGTAAATAATGGACCAATGGAGTCTTTAAACGCCTCAGATGTAAAGTTATTCGCTGTCAAAGTGACGCCAAAATGAATGGGAGTCAATGGGAATGCTAACGCAAGTGAAGTTCTGCTACAAGATGGCGGCTCCCGCGAGGCTTCAACTTCCGCTCGATGGATTACCCCCTTGGCTATAACACAGGTTTCTGAATTCCACATACAGTAGACACTACTTGTTTTGCCTTATTTTTTTATTTATTTCTCTTTTGTAATATAACTACAGTTTTTGCCATGCTAGTTAAGTACCCTAATTCTCAATAGGGTAAAGAAAGAAATTAATGTAAAAAAAAAAATCTGCAGGTTTTTCCCCCACTAATTAATGATTATAAATTACTATCACACCCAACGCTTTAACCATGATGCAATTGCACAGTCTCACAAGGAAACACCATTCTAGAAATGTTTATCTGTATCTGTGCAATACTGAAATGTTGTCTTGTTAAAGGGATAGTCTATGCAAAAATGAAAAGTCTGTTATCATTTACTCACCCTCGTGTAGTTTCAAACCTGTATAACTTTATTTTTTTCTGTGGAATACAAAAGCTCTTTTGAAGAACGTTGGCAACCAAACAACAACAAGAGAGTCATTAATGTTTGAAATGACATGCTCCTTTTTTCTGTGATTTCCCAAAAGCCTTGTGGAAAAATAAAGACTATTATCAAACAGGTTTCCTCAACACTTTATTCAGAGAAACAGCCTCAAACTACTCGGCTACTGGCAGAGTGACCCGAGTCACATGTTACAGTTTTCAGAGAAATCAATCCACAAAGGGTTTACCTGTAGTTGCTTTGCAGCAAACAAACTTTCCTCATAAAAGTATTTTGTGCCCTTGTAGGCACAAAGTCGTAATAGGGTCATTAAACTAATTATCATGTTGGCCGATGACTGTGGCTTCTGTAAAAAAAAAAAAAAATTCAATCATCTAAAAAATTATGGATCATTGATCAGTTATGAATCATGCTGTGTCCTTAAAGGAAGACAAGTCTGTGCCTGTTTCAAGCTGCAGTGGGGTTTCAATCTTAAAAGAGATTAAACAAGCTACATTAAGTATTTGCAACCTTGAACGGGTCATGACATGGACTTTTTATTTTGGTGTATTCCTTGAGGCTCACTTATAAAGTTGTTTGCATAACTATATATACAAGCCTTAAAGGACCTGCGCCTTAAAAAGGGATAATTTCAGACAGAGGGTCAGAATAAGGGTTGAACAATTTTTATATATATATATATATATATATATATATATATATGTTACACTGTGCCTCGTTTACAAAACAAAATGCTCCGAAACAAACATATAATCCTCTGATGCGATCCTGGATGGCATTAAAATAAATCATCCACTTGTTTCCAATGCTGGAATCCTTGTGAAGTCTGTGCAGAGACGCAAATGAGCTGTTTAAACTGGATACTTCAAGGCGAATGTTCTTTCACTCTTCCATTTGTCCTGTTGTCGACAGACTCTAGTGCGTTGAGCATGTCAGAAACTGTATAGTGAAATACACAGGCTCTGTGATACCTGATGTAAGGTGAGAACACAAATACTCTTATCTCGCGGAAATCTTGTCTGATTTACAAACGGTTTGGTTTCTTACGTATTAAAGGTGCTCTATGTAACTTTTCTACTAAAATGAATCCTTTTTTTATTGCCTGTGTGTGAAGGGGTTGTAATCACACATTACAATGATCCACTTGTCAGGTTTTGCTATTACCACTGAAGGCCAGTATTCCTATTTCTATATTGCCTCTCTCCTTTATATACAGTCTATTGTAGACGGTCAGGGAGTTACGTCCGGTCAAAGGCGCACGTGTTTCGGCTTATATCTCGGTCAATCTTTGATCAATATTCCCAAGACTCAAATTGTTCGCAGTACTGGACGGGGCCTTTCGAACGAGCCCACCCCTGAGGTCCAACTCGCCCGGGTCCTCGAGTTATAGCCGTTCGAAATCGGAGGTCCCAGCGAACGGCGATCAGGTAGGGGGCGTCCCCGAGGCCCGCCACTCTAGCATTCGGGCAAGGGTCCCCCTGGGACCTCCTCTCCTGAATTTGAGCTCTCTGGGTCTTCGCGTTCCAGAGATACGAGCGGTTCTCTTCTGAGATCGTGGCGTCACCGCCGTCTGCCATTTTGGACCGCGCCCCATGGTTTTCGGCTAATATCTCCGCGAAAACACCACCAAAAATGATTAAACCTTTTCAGCTCGACTATACGGTTCCAGTGAGCTACGTGCTCGCCGAATTCGTATCCGAGTATTCGCCGAGATATTTGTGTAATAGACGGTATTGTTTATGAGTTCGAGCATGAGCGCTCTTGTAAAAATTGACTGCAATCTGAAACTTCACCGCTAGAGGCCGCTAAAAGTTCCATAGAGCCCCTTTAACGTTATTAATGTAGCTATAATACTGGATGTTTACATAATTTTTAATACATAATTATTCATAAGTGTGCAGTGTCATAACTACATCTCTGACGTTTATAACGAACAAAACCGTTTGAAAATCGGTAGAAAATTTAGCAAGTTAAGGTTATTTAAAAAGTACATGCACCATAAAACACAATGTTACGAGTGAGCGAGCAGCCTGTGACAAGATGGCCGCCAGGTGCTGACGTCGACCTCCATTGGCCAGCAGCGCGGACGAGACATCTAGCCTTTATTATGGATATCTATGATCCTGAAAACCTTAATTGGTTGCTTCAGGTGTGTTTGATTAGAGTTGGAGATGAACTGTGCAGGAGAGTCGATCGGCAGGAGCAGGATTGGGCACCCCTGGCCTGTCAGTGTAGACGGCGTCAGTGATTATAATGGCTTTTATTTGCTGTTGACGTGACGCTCACATCCAGTGTAGGCAAGTGGGTGGGGCCTATGGTGCGATGATGTAAAGCTATTTGCTGTTGTCTTGCTCTAGAGACAGTCATATGCAAATGCATTTGCCTGTGTGATGTCACAGGTCCCGCATTATCAAAACAAGCCGTTTTTGGAGCTTAAATAAATGTTTGGTTTATAATGAGGAGGAAAGTTTAAGCTCTGAAACTATATGAAACTGTAATGTAAGAAACTGTAATGGTCAATAAGGCGTCTTATAGTTAAGGGTCAATCGTGTGTTTTTTTTTAACCTGGAACATGCATGGAAAAAATACTGCCTTTTTTTTTTAAGAAGAACAATTAATACCTGTCAGATTTTATTCCTAATTTGAAATGTTATTGAAACATAATTTTGACAAATATTTACAATATGTAGATTTTGGTCCATTCAAGTAGATAAGAGGAACACAAAAGGAAATAGACTAGAATTATTCAAAATATATTTTGAATAATGTAGGTAACCATGTTTTGGTTACCATTGACTTCCATTGTGTGAAAAAAACAACTAAAAAAAAACATCTTTTTTGTTCCACAGAAGAAAGTCAGTCATACAAGTTTGGAAGGACACGAGGGTGAGTAAACAATGCCTACATTTTTATTTTTGGGTGAACTGTCCCTTTGAGACACATTTAAAAATGTCTAATTGTCATTGCATTATATAATCATTTGAAAATGTGAGGAGACGTGACATGCATTCATTAAAAATCACAAAATCACGCATAGTTACAGACACCTGACAATGACAATGTTTTAGTATTTAGTGTCCCAAATACATTTTGGCACCATTGTACATACATACATTAAAACATTTTTTTTTCAAGAATTAACAAATAGTTTTTTTTTTTTAAGTTCTAAATATTAGAATATAAATACTAAATATACACTCTAAAAATAGATTTAATAACATATCACTAGATCAGTAAAAGTCCACCACTATTATAGAAAATGTTCATTTGCATGCCGTAGCAAATTAAAAATTAGAATAATGTGATAACGATCACTTCCTTTAAATTAATGTTTGTTTTTTCACCAGCTGTTACACAGAGAGAGAGAGAGAGAGAGCGAGAGACAGAGACAGATGGATGGATGAGTAATAACTTTCTTTAGCCTGAGGAATGTGAGTGACAGTGATATGAATGTAGGAACTGGGAGAAGGTTTAATAAAATCTAATACACACACACACAACAAATCAAATCTAACTCGTGAAACAGCTTGTCGGGAGAGAGAGAGAAAGAGAGAGAGAGAGAGAATTAAACATTACCGGTTCACTCATGTAGATCGTGTCATTTGATTGTATCAGTGAGTGAGTTTTATATGCATCACAATCCCTCATAAAATCAACTCTTTATTTCTATTAAATCAACGTCATAGTCGTCCTTATACCAGTCACATGTAGTCATGCGCACACACACACACACACACACACACACACACACACACACACACACACACACACACACACACACACACACACATACGCGTTCTCTCTCCTCCTGTTTCCCCTCAAAGGTTTTGCTATCTTTGTGGGGACTCTCCATAGATTTAATTTTTTTTACACTGTACAAACTGTATATTCTATCCCACTGCACTAAACCTGTATGTTCAAATAAGTATAATTTAGTATGTTTATTAATCCATTTCCCTCATGCGGACAGCTGGCTGTTCCCCACAATGTTGATCTCAGGTTTTACTGTCCTTTACTACCGTCCTTAGGGCAGTTATATACTCTAATGTGGCCGTATTCCTTTATATCTTCTTTCAAGATTTAACATTCAAGATTCAATAAGCTTTATTGGTGAAAAAGCTTTGTTTGCCTACTTGACATCTTATATATATATATATATATATATATATGTATATGTATGTATTTGGTAGTGTAATAACTATATACTATAATAAATATATAATAAACATATAATGTAATATATATAATAAATAGATATATTAATCATAAAAATCCACATGAAAATAAGTTATGGGTAGATGAAAATAAATGCAGATATAATAAATATTATATAATATAACATGCAGTATAAATATATAATATATAAATCATTAAAAAATCCTCATGAAAATAAGTTATTGTTATTTGGATTTTAATATTAGTTTTACTGTAAAAAAAAAAGTATTATTATTATTGCAAATATCATTTTCTAACACTTAATATAAAATAAATTTTTAAACAAAACAAAATTTTGGACCATGAATAATCCACACACAGTAAATTAAATGGGGAACTTTATTTATTTAAAACTTTTTTTAAATAAATGAACTAGACAATGTGCCCTTAGAGCACAAAATTTTATGATAAAAAAAATGTTTTTTAATAAAGATTTATTTAAAAAAATAAAAATCTGTCTCTCCAATGCAATGGCAGCAGTATTGATTTCTCTGTCGATTCATAAACCTGGTGCTGCTATGCTGGTGAAACACTGGCTCTCTGATTTGATTCTTCAGTTTCATTCAGCCAGTCCTGCGGTTGCGCATGAATCCAGTATTACAGTGACGGTCAGTCTCTGGCTCTGCTCCAGACCCGTACAGTAGCCAGACAGACCTTTGGCTTGCAGCGTAAAGTCTGGTCCAGTTCGCTGCTTATTCTGGCCAAGAACCGCCCACTTAGACAAAGATCTGTGGGACCCAGGGAGGACTGCAATGCTTGGAGAAAGTTATCCGTTAGCGTTACCATTCATCTCAATGCAGCAGGACCCCCTGGAAGAAATGCAATTTTAAGTCGGCCAGAATTGTTTTTAAGACAGTTGTCTGAGCCGTCAATGCCACGGAACTAATCATTCTGGAGCTTTTATGCTTTTAAGAGCCTTAAAACAAGCTTTTGACAGCAGTGTCAGTCTGTGATTTGCTGGACGGAAATAACAGAAGAATCGAGTGGAAACGTGTGTAGAGTTTGTATCAGAATTTCTGTCATTGATTCCAGTTATTTTACAGACTACCATTCAAATGTTTGGGGGTGGTATGTGCTCCTATTATGTTTTATCGAATATGACTTTTTCATGAAGTATATAATATTGCTGTTTGTGAATGTTAAAGGTCTGCAAAGGTCAAAGTCGTCAGTCATTTCAGTCTCACTTCCTGTTACATACCTACAGTATATATAACAATGTAACAAATTTGCATAATACCAGTCTATGGTCTTCATTGGCTACCAGTGAACAATGTCTACTTTGTCCCTCAAACACTGTAGTTGTAGCTGAGACTGGAAGAGTTTGGTTCGTGTGTCGACATGTTGGGAAGACACTGTTTTCAGTGCTGCGAATCCACTTCCGACACAGAACTGATAGAGAAAAAACAAAGGCCTTATTACTGTTCGTATCACTGTGTATCAAGCGCTGAGGAATATTTGGAGATGAAATTCAGATATGGTAATGGGCGTTTCCGATAATCGCTGTAAGCGGTCGACCAATCACAACAGACTGAGCCATCTGACCAATCAGAGCAGAGTAAGCGCTCAGAAAGGAGGGGTTTAGAGAGACTGAATCTTTGAACGAACCGTTTTCAGACTCTTTGAGAAGTGAGGTGAGGTGATGTGCAATGTATATTATGAGAAAAATTAAATGTTTTTTTGGCCTTGTATGCATCTAAAACTATTGCAGGAGACCAAAATTAGGAATCTTTAAAATAGCATTGTATTTGGAAAAAAAGTATCTTATTCTCACCAGTGCTGCATTTATTTGATCATAAATACAGTAAAACTGTGAACTATTATCACAGTTTAAAATGTTATTTGAGAATTTATTTCTGTGATGCAAAGCTGGATTTTCAGTCTTCAGTGTCACATGATCCTTAAGAAATCATTATGATGCTGCTCAAGAAATATTTGTTGAGAACAGTTTCAAATGTTTGTGGAAAGCATGATACTTTTTTCCCCCAGGATTCTTGTTCAAAAGAACAGCATTTATTTTGAATGGAAATCTTTCATAACATTTGTGGTAAATGCCTTTAGTGTCTCTTTTCATCAATTTAATACATCTGTGCTGAATAAAAGTATCGATTTTTATTTTTTTAAATGTAGCAAAGATTTTTTTCAAAGCATTAATGCTACAAAAAATAAATAAATGTCATAATGCAAAAAAATAAATTGATGATCCTAGAAACCTGCAGGATTCACACATATTTCCTTTCTGTTGTGTTTACGGCCGCATCTCTCCAGGTGCGAGTTTTCTCTCTTCATTTGCTCAACCAATCAAGTGCTGGCATGGGACAGGAGATGATTGCTGGTGAATTATGGGATGTTGTGCAGGTGCCTCAGCCGGTTGCCGTAGCGATAGATCACAGTGTAGTGGAATTGGTGAGAGGACAATTGATTGGCGCTGGGCTTCTGTGTGAAAGACTGAGAGAAAGAGAGAGAAATAAAGAGAGCGAGATAGAGGGTTCGGCTGCCATATTAGATTCCTCAGACGGGCCGTTTGTGTGTAGCGATACGGGCAGCCCCAGTGGTGATGTACAAACCTGGTTACAGAGGATATTAAACATGCCCAATAAGACACACACATACACACGCTTACGAGGCCCCAATGGTGATGTCCAAAATGCCCAAACCTGGTTACAGGAGATATTAAACACAGCCATTAAATCACACACACACACACACACACACACACACACACACACACACACACACACACACACACACACACACACACACACACACACACAGACTCTCGCTGCTGTTTGTGTGTGTGTGTAAACCTGGTTACCGGCTTTGGGATATTAAACAATCCCATCAGCACCTTATTGCTCAACACTGGGATTTCTCATCGTGTCCCATTATTCCATTTACTACAGACTCTAATGCAGCGGTGGCCTTAGGCAAACACACACACACTTACACACAAAGATAAACACACACATATGACATTTCCTCCTTAATTGTAATTCATTATTGAGAAATGTGATATTTGATATGTATATATTGCACAGAAAAGCTTCACAATGTAGATTTCACCAATAGTAGATTTCACCCATATAGACTGAAAAAATGGCTATAAAAATACAGATTTTTTTAAAACCTAAAGTAAAAACATGAAATAAAATTGTTACTTGAAATATAATAAACTTTAACTAAAATGTATATAAATTATTTTACTTATTTTATTTCAGCTAGTTTCTAACATTTCATTTAGTTTAAGAGTGTACTAAAATAACAAAAACTGAACTAAATATTAATAAAAAAATCTGCAGACATATTTAAAAAAAACTAATAAAAATTACCAACACAAAATTACTAAAACTTCAACTAAATTTGAATTAATAACAAAATATAAAAAAATGCAAACCAAGTAAAAATATGAATAAAAACTAATAGTATGTCACTGATACTAAAATAACTTTAAAGTTTCAAAGGTTAATATCTCTGAATTTGGCAGTACAAATTTTTATGTAATAATCTTATTTTCCAACAACAAACTATATTAAATAGACAAAATTTATCAAATGTAATAGAATTGCAAAATGTGGCACAGAAAACGAAAAAAAATTTTAATCAAAATAAGTTTGTAATTACAAATATAATCTTACTACATTGAATTAAATATACATTTGAAAGATATATCAAAATTTTGGAGTATGATTTTAATTTTTAAATGCAGTTCAAGAAGGTCAAGAACACAGAGACGGGACAGGCCAAATTCCCCATTTTAAGGGGGGTATATGTCAATATGTGGATATTTTGTGTTTAAAACTAGCTTCAGTTTGGTGATTTATGAAAAGTGCCCTAAAGAATAAGAATAAATAGGAAAATAGACCATACAGATGTTAGGTTTTTTTTTTTCTCTCTCAGTTGAGCTGGTCAGTCATTTCTCATCCTGCTACTTCTGGTCTAGAACAATATTAAAGCATTGGACAAAGCAGAGTTGAGTCGATGAGATGAGTTAATAAATGTGACCCGTTAAACGCAGCGTTTTAATGATGGACATTCATCAACATCAGAGAGTGTGACATCGTTTCCATCAGCTCACAGAAATAGCATACAAGTGATTTTTAGCACAGCGACTGCAATTGTGTCCTGTGGATCGCCTGCCGTGTGCATTGCCCCATTGATCACTATTGAAATGATTATATCCCAGTCGCTTCATGCAGTTGTCTGGCAAACGCCCGCAGTGTGAACCTCCCTCAGGGCTCTGAGTGTCCCACGGATGATCAGTCAGCATCACACTCTCAAACTGGGGTTCTGTTTTTTACTTTAGTTTTAAGAAAACTCTTTAGATCTACCACAAACAACAGCATATAAGCTCTTAGACCCATACATGGTATTGTTATTATTATTATTATAAAAAAATAAAATAGTAAATCACATCTAAAAATATGTTGTTATTATGTAAAAAAAAAAAAAAATCAAACATTTATTTTTATATTTATTAAATATAAAACACATATTTGTGTGGATGTGTGAATATATATTTAATTATATATTATAATATAATTATATACAATTATGTTATTTATTTGTATATATTTTTTATTTTATATACAAATAATAATACATTATATATATTATATTTTATTATAAATATTTTATTATTTTTGTTTAAATATATAACAATGATACACATTTCTTATAGTTTATATATATATATAATGATACTATATATATATATATATATATATATATATATATATATATATATATATACACATATAAATCAATAATCTATATAATTCTTATCTATTATTATTAATCGTTTTATATTTAAATAAAAAATAGGCATATATTTATTCAACTTATACAAACACATACACACACATTTTATATATATATAAAAATATAAAATCTTTATTATTTATTAATCGTTTATTTTACAATTAAATAAAAGCCTATATAAAAAACAAGCAAAAAAGTTTAATTAAATTACAAAAGCCTGTGTGGTAGGTGACCAAATTTAGACATATGAATGGTTGTTTTATCCAGATCCTTTTTTTCTTTTGCAATTATACTGCAACTTAATGATCAAAGATAGAAGAAAAAGAATTGTTTTAGAAGTTACATTGATAATCCACTGGGTTTAGAGATCTTGGGGGGGCACGTGCCGCCTCAGTCTGAATGGGCATGACGCTTCTGACAGTCGTAACTGAGACGATTAAGGAAAGTGATCATTTAACAGTCCGTTTGACTGAAAATAACCATAATGAACACACAGGCACATTAAATAGCGTTTTGTCCTCCCTCCTAGCGTTAGCATCCAAGGGCTTAAGCGAGAATATTAGCCTGGCAATGAGGCGCTGCGCTAATGCTACGCTAACTCTCCCCAACTCCCATGACTCCCCAGTGTTAGATAACAGTAAGAGCAATTGTTCAAACTAGTTGGTGTAACGAGGGATGACCGGGACACACGGCAGCGGAGAGAGGAAGAGACGCCCCCCTCTCCTCCATCCCCCGGGAACATTCCCTGCCTCTCTGTCACACCCCACAGGTTAGCAGTTAGCGGTTAGCACTGACGAGTGGATGGAAATGTGCCTTTAATGACTTAATGAAACTTCATTTATGATGATAGTCATTAACACTAAACACGGCCACAGGCCAGCTACCCAATTACACACACACACACACACACACACACACACACACACACACACACACGTACACGCATTCACACGTACACACTTTCACACACGGACATTTTAACGTAAGTGCAGTACAGGTGTAGTGTGAGAAGAGGACAGACAGTGTGTTTTGAGATATATGCAATGCGCATATTCATATTCAGCACAGATTATACACCTTCTCCATTTCACGTCATCTGAAAACAAGTTGTCAGGGCAAAAAAAAATACAGGCCGAAACATGATCCAAAATGTTTTCTAATTGGATCTAATCACATTGTTAGGTAGTTAGAAACACATCATTGCAGTTGTAATGTACATCAATATCATCTCTATCTATCTATCTATCTATCTATCTATCTATCTATCTATCTATCTATCTATCTATCTATCTATCTATCTATCTATCTATCTATCTATCTATCTATCTATCTATCTATCTATCTATCTATCTATCTATCTATCTATCTATCTATCTATCTATCTGTCTGTCTGTCTGTCTGTCTGTCTGTCTGTCTGTCTGTCTGTCTGTCTGTCTGTCTGTCTGTCTGTCTGTCTCTAATGCACTCTAGAAAACAGCGAAGGACAGCCTTCTCATCTGTCAATCATCCCTTGGACTAAAACCAAGGTATGTCGGAGCCATAGTCTTGTGGGCAGTGACAGGGCTTTGGCCGTCCCGGCTTGTGGTCCTCTCCCGAACCGATACCCCTCTCCCCTCCTCTATCGCCTCCTGTCTCTGCTTGACTGGTAGTTGCGTGACTTCAGCTGCTGCTATCTGAAGCTCTGAAGAACTCATTGTTAGCGGTCAGGTATCCTTATGTTAGCACTTTCAACTCACAGAAATGAAAGTTGAAATTTGATAAGATAAATGTAGGGTCTCTACCGCTCTTGTCCGAAAAAAAAAGAGTGAATTCTTATCCTGCTTATTGTATATAGGCTACTTATCAAACAAACAAATCTATAGGCTTGTATCTAAGCTTCTTGAGGACAGTCTCAACTACCACTATAAATTTAGGGAACATTTTGTCCCTGCAGCATAGGGTTTACCAGGAACACACACACACACACACACACACACACACACACACACACAGTCTGTTCTAAATGTGAGTGTCATGGGAGAGACAGAACTGGAAGAATTCGAGGAAGAAAAGAGAGATTGTGTGCGCGTGTGTGTGTGTGTGTGTGTGTGTGTGTGTGTGTGTGTGTGTGAATGTGTGTGTGTGTGTTTTAGTAATGAAATTAGAATGGGAAGAGGCCAAAACAATAAATCAAAGCCATATGCGTCCATTTCCTGTTTGAGTTCCTTTCACGCAGACCACTGCTGACCCCGTGCGGCGCACGCACACACACACACACACACACACACACACACATTTCTGTTCCCAGAGCAATATGGTGACAACATTACAAATAAATGATATGACAGTAAACATCTTATTCAGCACTGTGTGTTTGTGTGTGTGTATACAAATGCAACATTTGCCCTTAAAACTCACACACATTTAGTCTATTAAGTCTATTTAAGTTTAGTCTAAATTAGGACATAGACTTTTTATATATATAATTATAATGACTGACTCAGACCCTGTACCTAAATGATAACTTGTAGCATTTTAGAAAACAATATTATTTACATTATTTATGAATCTGTTTTTTGGCATATGATTTTGGCATATTTAGTTTATATTTGGGAAAGTTTTGTGGATATTTTGATAGATTTAACCCAAGGTCTAGCACAGGGTCTGGTCCTCAGCTTATTCTGGCCAAAAAACACCCACTTACACACAAAGAGCAAGCGACCAATCACAGATTTGATTCTTTTTACGTGACACTTAGGGGTGGGTTTACCTGAAAAAGTACCACAATAACAGACATTTTAGGTTTTACTATTCAACACTGTATAGGCAAAACCTGACCTAAACACAACATGCAAAGGTCTGCAAAGTGAAAGAATATAAAATAAAGCAGATGAAAAGAACAAGACTGTAATAAAGAGAGATCTCAACTCCTCACTGCCAGGCCTGAACCAAACACAAAATAAACATACAGAGCGTGACTTTGATTAAAGCCTAATATCAGCTGTGTGTGTGTGTGTGTGTGTGTGTGTGTGTGTGTGGGTGCAGCTGAAACGCTTGATCCGTTTGCAGCAAAAAGACTTGCTTTATTGCTTTGATGCAGAAAATATTGTAGGAAAAGCCACTAAAGTCTCTATGATCTTTTATTAAAACAGCCAGTCTCGCAGTCTCCATCTGGAAGTGTGTGTGTGTGTGTGTGTGTGTGTGTGTGTGTGTGTGTGTGTGTGTGTGTGTGTGTGTGTGTGTGTGTGTGTGTGTGAAAAAGAGAAGAGAGAAAATAAAGCAGACAGGAAGTGAGATAAGGGACGACACATGTGAATTTTTTCATTTCTGAGCCGGATCTTTAGGATGATTGTGACTATAACAGTACGATCAAACTCACACACACAGTCACCGTCCCACCAAATTCACAATACCATGGGAGTTACCTTGCCCACTAACTTTTCTTTTATTACACATCTATATATTATCTTAAAATTCAACTTAGCCACATTTTGAAGTGTCTATCATTGCATTAGATAAGAAAATTGTTGTCAGGTTTTCGATTGGCCTTACCCATGTAAACCGGCTAATGTTCAGGAGAGCTAAAACACTGAAATTTGCATTATTTTAGCCAAGCATTCTTTTAGCAAGCTTTGAAGAAACAACAAATGGTAGAAACTAAGTTACAAAATTTACAACTTATATGTAAAAATATAGGGTCTTTAGCTCAAACTCTCTATGCCACCATGAGCTTAAAGTTGCACTTCCAATTTTATTAACTTGTGTAGAAGAAAAATTATGTGTATCTTTAACCTAAGAAAGTATTTTTTATAAATGCAACTTGTCCTGCTTATTATTTTTAGCTATATATGGCTACTTTGTAAACAAACAAACACATAAACAAATTAATAATTGTTTCTATTGGAAATATTAAATAGAAAATTCAACTTATACATGGCTATTTAACAAATAAGCAACTAATTGAAATTATTTAATCAAAATTTAAACTTATTACTTATTGCTGCTTACGAAATAACCAACCAAACAAACAAACAAATAAATAAAGTCTATTTACCAAATAAATAAATAAATCTATTAAAATTATTCAGTAAAAAATAAAACTTATGCCACTTATAATATATGGCTTCTTACTAAATACATGAATGCATGCATATATAAATGTCTCCATTGAAATTATTCAATATAAATATGGCTACCTAATACATATATACATAAATAAATAAATATTTATATAAAAAACAATTTAATAAAAAATTTAACTTATCCTATATGGCTGCTTACCAGATAGATAGATATATATTCTTCAATCAAAAATTATTATTTAAACTTTTTATATATTTGGCTACTTACTAACTTCCTAACTAAATATTTCTATTGTAATTATTATTTAATATTTCATTAACTGAGTTATTTTTCAATAAAACGTAATACAATTTCCATTAGTTAAACATACTATTTCAACATTAACATTCATACAACATCCTGTTCTCTCCATTTACAAAGCTAGTTAAACCTCCTATAGTGCTTTTTAACAAATACGGTTTCTTGTAAGGATAAACATTTCTTGAATTATGAATAAATGAAAATGTTCTTGCCTGAACTCTGGCCACGTTGCTGTAAGTGCAGTTCTGATCTGATCACTCACAGGTAAACTCCTTACTGAGTCTTTGGCACATCCCAAACCTTTAATAATGCTCATGAATCATGTAGAAATATCTCAGAACTCTTCTGAATCTGTTTGTGTTGTGTTTTTGGCCTTGTGTAAATGGATCAAGTTGGACAGAAGTATTTATTTCAACCTCACACACACACACACACACACACACACGCACACACACACACACACACACACACACATGTCTGGTTCGCTATCTTTGTGGGGACTCTCCATAGGCGTAATGGTTTTTATACTGTACAAACTGTATTTTCTGTCCCCTTACACTGCCCCTGTCCCTAAACCTACCCATCACAGGAGACATTCTGCATTTTTACATTTTCAAAAAACATTACTTAGTGTGATTTATACGCTGTTCTCCTCATGGGGACCGCTGGCTGGTCCCCACAATGTAGGTGATTTCAGGTTTTACTATACTTGTGGGGACATTTGGTCCCCACAATGTAATATAAACACGAGCACACACACAGACACACACACACACACACACACACACACGCTGCTTCTTCCATCTCTTCAGTCATGCAAGTGTGCCTCTTTCCTGTAGCTTCTGTAGCTTTTCTCAGTGTTTATGCATGTGTGTGTGTGTGTGATATGTGTGTGTAATCGGACTCTAAGTACCTCATACGGACTGTAATGTTTCCTGACAGAGTGCATTTAGAGTATCAGAGCCATCGCCCCTGGCAAGCAAACGCTCACTGCCTCAGGGCGACTGCCGAGGGCCGTTCAGAGTGTGTGTGTGTGTGTGTGAGTGAGAGAGAGGTTAAAGTTATTTAAAACATCATTATTCTAAACATCACAGAACTGTGATACTCTTCTGTGAATAGCTGAAGACTGTGCGAGTGCTTAAGCGAGTTACAGAACACGACAGCAACTACTTTTCTACCGTCCGTCTAATCTCACACACACACACACACACACACACACACACACACACACACACACACACACACACACACACACACACACACACACACACACGCACACACGCCTGTTAATGTTGACAGCACAGTAGTTCTGTAATTCTTCCTATAATAATTCCGTTCTCCTTTTGGTGAATAATTTAGAATTGTGTGTGTGTTTGAATTATTCAGATGTTTAAAGGCTGTGAAGTTGAAACAGTTTGTTCCTTTTTCTCCACCACTAATGAGCTAATGACCTCCAGGCCTGTGTGTGTGTGTGCGTGTTCTGGTCTATGTGTGTGTCTGTATGTGTGTGTCTTTATGTATGCGTGTGTGTGTGTGTGTGTGTGTGTGTGTGTGTGTGTCTGAGACTGTATGTGTGTGTCTGTCTGTATGTATCTGTAAGTGTGTGTGTGTGTGTGTCTCTTTATGTATCTGTGTGTCTGTGTCTCTTTATGTATCTGTGTGTGTGTGTGCTGGTCTATGTGTGTGTCTGTACGTGTCTGTATGTGTGTCTTTACGTATGTGTGTGTGTGTCTGTGTCTGTATGTATGTATGTATGTGTGTGTTTGTGCCTGTATGTATCTGTAAGTGTGTGTGTGTGTGTGTGTGTGTGTGTGTGTGTGGGTGTATATATATATAAAGCAGTGATCTATCTATCTATCTATCTATCTATCTATCTATCTATTACAATAATCTTTGGTAATATTATAATTAATCTGCAATCCAAGTTTGAGATCAAGATGGTGCTGATTATGATTCTAACTTGAATTAGCATGAAACAAATGTACGGTATGTACGAGATCAGTTTCCTAGAATAACGCTCAGACATGCAGAATTATAATCTGGACGTCTGTGATTATTCAGTTATGGACTGCAGAATGCCACAATTATATTCAGGACAGGAGAGAGGCTACAGACAAACCTAAACGCTAAAAGAAAACTTGAAGCATTTTCATTTACTTTACTAATCATTTTTACCTTTGAGGATGTTCTGTCAAATTGACCCCACTTCTGGGGACATTTTAACACACACACACACACACACACACACACACACACACACACACACACACACACAGCAGGATGGGGGATCACATCTTTAGGTCTGTCTGAGTGAGTTGGTAGTCAATGACAGATGACGCTGATCATTTTCTTAAGCGCTTGTGTCCCAGCAGGCTTGAGTCTGAAGATATTATTCAATTATGGATAAGAGCGTTATTATCTCTGTGTGTTAGTGTGAGGCATTACACTAATGTTTGTCCATGCATGGCTCTTTGCCTGCCGGGCGCCAACACAACACGCTAATAATGACAATACACACAAACTCTCATGTACATATGCACACACTCTCTCATAGACTTACGTTAGTCTGTTCTGATGCAGCTGGACTCTAACGGGCCGAAGCGTGAAATCTTCTTCTCCCAGAATACAATGGGGCGGCTGTGTGGTGCATGCTGGGAAGTGGTCTTCATGACAAAAGACCTGAGTGGCAGCAGCTGCCCGTGTCTCTGCTCGCTCGCTAACACACACAGACACACACTCCGCAAAGACCCTGCAGGGTGTCCAACCAGCTGCCCACGAGTCTTTGTGTGTGTGTGTGTGTGTGTGTGTGTTTGTTTGTTTATATGTGTCTGGCTGCAGGGCCTAAAACTGAAATCAAGTTAAAGCTAATCAATAATCAATAATCAGAAATAAATGCTGCACTTTTTCTCAGAGTGAGTAATGAATAAGTGTCATGTCCATAACCGTCTGGTGCTCTTCACGTGTCAGTCAAAAATGACAGAAATTATTATTTTTGAAATGAAATTAATGTACTATATTTAAGTTAGATAATGTTTTTATTTAATATTTTGTATTTTTAGGGGATTTGATGGTGCTAAATTATATTTACACTGTATTTATTTTATTTTACTGTATTCAACTTTAACTGTCTTAAATCTTGAATGATTTAGAGCACAGACTTAAGTTTGATCTCTTTTCAAAGACGACACTTGGCAGATTATGGTTTAAAAAGTTTTAAAAAGTGAACTTTATGAACTTTAAAAAGTTACAGAATTTTGTTTATTGTTATGAAAAATTAGCAAAAATACTATTTAATTTTTTTAATGAAATATATATTTTCAAAAACATGTTTTACTCTAAGAGAAAATGTGAGAAAATCAAAGCCAGAAATCTAAGCATGTTGTGTTCAAAATTTGAGCCTGATATCTAAAAAAATTAGCTTTCACTAAGATTTTGTTTGGCCGAAGTAACAAAAGTTTCCACTGATGAAATTAGTCCCCATTCATTTCCAATGGGACATTTTTGACCGCGAGGAGCACAAGTGTGACTTTTTTTTTTCAGGACCATTTAACCTGTTCGAATCATGTCCATGATTTATTTGTATTTTTTTCACATAGCAAGTGCCAAAACCTTTACCAAGTTTCGTACCATTCCCATGAAGAAAAAGATCAGAGATCAATAAGAAAAGAAATATAAATAGTAAATATAATATATAAATACATAAATAGTAAATATGAATATAAAGTTAAATATATTTCACATATATATCATATTAAAATTATAAAATCCAACTAAGGGTACATGTAGTGTATACATAAGTGTATACAAATAAAATAAAATATAATCCAATAAAATAAATAAAATATAATCCAAAAATTAAGTCTGTCAAATGTTTTTACTGTCCCAATAATATAAAGTTAAATATATTTTATATAATATAAATATTATATTAATAGGATTAATTCCAACCAGAGGTACATGTATACTGAAGTGTATCAAATAAAATAAAATAAATTAGGTCTGTCAAAATAAGTTTTTTACAGCCCTAATAATAGGTTAAATATATTTCATATAATATAATTTAGAAAGAGTTCTAAAATTTATATCATATTAATATCTTCTAAATTAACAGCGTAACACTTTCAGTTTAGAAAAGAAAACTAAATAATGTGTGACTGTGTATAATAATGTTTTCCTGATTTGTGTGAAAGACTTCATCATTTTGAGTTTTGTGCACAAAAATAAAAAGTCTTTCTAGAAAAAGGCTTTTAAATGATATAATTATTATGTTTCCACTCTAAACTGAGATATAATTATTCACATGTTGGCTGTAACTTTCCTATTTACTTTTATGTATCAAACTTAAATGTTTTTTTGGATGGAGAAAGTCTTTTAATTTTGCTACAATTTTCCTTATTTCCTATTAACATCCCATCAGCCAACAAGACCACTATCAAAACAAATGAAGTTAAAATAAAAATAACAGACTGAATATTTCAACTTACTCCAATTTGATCCAATTTGATAAAGCGCTGATAAATCATGTTTTCTAAAGTTATTTTATATTTTATATTTTATAATTGTAATAAGGGGCATTTTATTACATGATGATGCTAAATTATATCAATTAAATAAGGAACATGTCTGGCTGGTATTGATGAAGAGATACTTGAGTCTTACTGTGGGTGTAAATAAGAATAAATAAGTTGAGAAAAACACTGTCCTAAAGCATCACACTTTTATTTGTTAATACTAAACAATGCAACTAATTCTGTGCTGAAAACCGCTGCACAGACATCACTTCCCCTCTGGACAGTGTGAGCCCTAAAGGTCAAAGGTCAGGCTGGGTCAGCAGGTCAAATGCAGGTGTTTGTGGGCAGCTGTGACCTTAGAGAAAGTGTTTTGTAAAACGACAGAGAGGCCAAATGTGGGGTATCTAAAGACCAGAACATCACTTGAGGGTGGAGTCTTTTCATTTAGACCAGGAACCTTGTAGACACCTTATAGAAACAATCCTTCAGAATACCTGAGGCCCTGTTTACTCCTGGTATTAGGCCAGGTGTCCACCAAAGCGTTCTTTCACGCGGCTGGCGTGTTTTTTCAATCGTTTTTAAAACGCCATGAGCGTAACGAGGCGGTGAGCGTTTTTTACAGGTCGCCGAGAGTTGAAGAATGTTCAACTTTGGGTAAAACACTGTTTTGTTGTGGCTCATCACTGTCACCAATCACAGAGGAGGAGGGGCGGGACAAATACCACACTGACCAACTGTCACAACAACATTCTTTCTGTACAACTACATCAACCAGCAGAGCTAACCGAACACGTAAACTGTGCCGCGGATATTCAGTATCATGGCAACGAAGCGTCTCAACTGAAAAAACGCTGCGATGCCAAAGCGCTCTCAAGCGCCCACAGCTACGCGCTAAAAAACACTCGGCCTTAAAGGGATAGTTCTCCCTCATGTTGTTCCAAACCCGTAAGACTTTCGTTCATCTTCGGAACACGAATTAAGATATTTTTTATTAAATCTGAGAGCTGGATCACTCCTCCATAGGCTTCTAAGGGACTGAAACTTGTTCCCCCGAAAAGTTATTTAAGACATTGTTAAAATAGTCCAAGTGACTACAGTGGCTCAATCTTAAAGGTTGTATCAGTGGTTTCAGGCCCAAAAATAAATGTCTAATCTTTCCTAACGATCCGCTAGCTGCCCGCCCCATAAGCATGCCGTCATAAAAATAGACATTTATTTTTGGGCCTGAAATCACTGATAAAACCTTTAAGTTTATCAAGCGACGAGAATACTTTTTGTGCGCAAAAACAAACAAAAATACCGACTTTATTTCAACTATTCATTTCCTTCTCTGTGGGCCTCATCAGTTACCGTAGTGTGATAGCGTAGGGCTACGTCACACGCAGGCTCACTATTGGCTGGTCATGTGTGTGATGCGTGTGACGCCCACTACAGAAGCGATACGCAGTTTAACTACGTGAACTCACTCGAGGCCGACCGAGAAGGAAATGAATAGTTGAAATAAAGTCGTTATTTTTGTTTGTTTTTGCGCACAAAAAGTATTCTCATCGCTTGATAAACTGAAGATTGAGCCACTGTCGTCACTTGGACTATTCTAACGATGTCTTTAATAACTTTTCGGGGGAACAAGTTTCAGTCCCTTAGAAGCCTATGGAGGAGTGATCCAGCTCTCAGATTTAATAAAAAATATCTTAATTCATGTTCCGAAGATGAACGAAAGTCTTACGGGGTAGGAACAACATGAGGGTGAGTAATTACTGACAGAATTTTCACTTTGGGGTGAACTATCCCTTTAAGATGCGTTTTGGTCAAACTGGTCACAAGTAGACGAGGGAGACACATTCCCGTTTACACCTGGTGTTTTAGTCTCTTTTGTCCACTTTCAAACACTTCTGTCCTGATTTCTTCAAGGGGAGGGTCTATAGGTGGGTAAATGTATGGGCTTTTTCAGATCTTTCGATCAAATGGATGAAATAAGCTTCCGCAATTTACATATGAACACGACCGGAGAAAACAGAAAAACTCAGAGAGCATCAGCTTCAGTTTCTGCTCTGACATTCACAAGACCAGCCGAACGCTGTGAGTGTGTGTGAGAGATCAGGAATGGAGAGAGAACATTGAGATTGGTACGTTTCTCATCTTTTGTGGCTGTTTGAACACATTCGATCACATGAGCGTTTACACTAAAGCAATCTGGTTGAATGTGTTTTCGACTACATCTGGAAGTGCTTAAAAGTGAACAAGCTTAAAACGTTTTAGACCCTGTGTACACCTGTATTGTATCCACTTGTCATCCGATCAACCAAAACATTCCCCCTGTCTGCCATTGGTCAGTCAAACAGTCTAGCCCCAAACGCACACCATTGAGTCAATCTTGGTGCGTCGGGCTCGGGCTGGTCGAGTTGCTCAAACAACGGAACAAATGTTTTGGGAACATTTTTGAAATAGATTACATCCATTGCAGTTGTAAGACGGAATATGGGAAAGTATTTTAACATCGAAAAAACAACAGACTCCACCTTTAAATATAAATAAATCCATGTCAAATTCTCCCACTGAAGCAGAAAATATCTCTGGCAACTACAAGTGGGAACGATTCCCAGTGTCACTCATGAATCAGCTGGTGTTTGTGTAGAGAGATGTCAGATAAGAGCTTCAGCAATCAACCACCCAGACGCAAAGTTTATGATTCAGAATTATTCATCTCAAAGACGTCCCGCTGTTATCAGCACCGAGCATCACTGCACAAACATCACATTTAATGTGCGTGAGAACTGAGAGGCTGAAACTTCAGAAGTGTGTGGGGTTAATAATTACACTGATTGTTTTCTGCTGCTGTTTATTTTGCGTCTGATGGTCACGAGACGGAGTAACCGTACGGGTCGACACAGGAGCCGGTTCTGGGCTCGTTGCCCTCGGTTACAGCTGTCCACCTGCCAATCAGACGTCGGCGCGCGAGTGAGTGAGAGTGTGTGTGCGTGTCAGTGCTGTGTGACAGTATAATTATGAGGCTCGCTGCAGGCTATCACAGGCCTATAACAGACGTTTATCGATCGTTCGGCAGAGGGAATTTATCAATGTCCAGACCATGGGACACACACACACACACACACACACACACACACAGAGTTCACACTGTCTGACCCCTCACGCGTCAGATGGATGGATGCTGGAATGAGACTTTATTAGAAAGCAAGACTTTACAGAAGTTTTGACAGGACGGACAGTGTGTGTGTGTGTGTGTGTGTGTGTGTGTGCTTTGAGCTGTTGTCAGTCTAAACTGCACTGTAACCCCGGCAGTCACCCTACACGCAAAGTCAAAAAGGTCAGAGGTCAGCTTTTATATGTCTAATGTGACAAAAGTATTTTTTTAAGACTCAAATCAAATAATCCTGGGGAAAAAAGCATCAGTTTCCATAAAAATATGGAGCAGCGAAACTGTTTTCAACATTGATAATAGTAAATGTTCCTTGATGCCGAGGCAGAATGAATCTCTCATTGACCTTGATTTAGCAGTTTTGCCATTTTTTGTGAGTGTACTGTAACAGGCTTTTCATTTAGAGTTTTCTTTGACCTAATGTAGCTGGACTATTGCATTTTTACGTTTTTAAGTGCTAAATATACATTCAATACTATACAATATTTAATACAATATAATACTTGCAATACATAGAGTATACAATATTTTCACATTACTAAGTTGGTAAGTAACAAACGTATTAAAAGTACTGATTGATCTGTAATGTTTATATAATGGGCATGTCCAAATACCCACACTTGCTGTCTTTGCTTGACCACTTATCTACTTGCATGACGTATTTCCTGTATTTGGCCGTGTTCAAGTAGGCGTGAAGACCGCAAGTGTGTGTAGAACTTTTGATTACTCGATGGGAAACACTTGTAGTGTTGCAAAAATCTAGTTTACAGAGCTTTATTTACAGCAAGGACTACCCGACGGCCCAGCCGATCAGGCCAGTGCGGCATCACGAAGGTTCATCATTTGCACATGTTTTTAAGCCTCTGCAATTTAAATATCCAAGTGCAAGAAGACACGAAAGACAACTCAATTCACAGTGTGAGAAGTGTAGTTAGCGCAGCTCAGAAAGCCGCTTCTCAGACAGCGTGTGAATGCTGAATTGAGCTCTCTTTCACATCTTCTTGCGCTTGAACAGACATTTATTCACACAGAATTACATAAAAAATACCATTCTTGGTGAGTATCTTAGAAAACATTGTCTTTTACATCTTAAGTGAACATAAACAGTTGAGAAATAAAGCGCATGTGTAACATTATATTGGATCCGTGCAGCTCTTAAAGTGACAGCAGCCTAATAAACCTCTTTGGTTTAATGTTAATTAAACAACAATGGACAAAGAAACAAATGACTCTCTGCTCTTGACTGAATAACTTTTGTAACTTTAATAAGGACTAATCTATATTTAATTTAAACAGTGAAGACTATGCAGTGCTATTTGACATTTGATTATTAATTTTCTCTACCTGAAAATTACTGTTAGACTTACCAGAAAAACATGAAAAGCACTGTTTATTTTATTTTTATGTTTGTTCTGTTGTATTTGTGCTATTGCTCGTAATTTGATTGTTTTATTTCTCGGTTTAATACTGAGAGTTTACTTGTCTTTAACAATATTTGAAATTTATGAGTTAAGGCTAGTAGTTTTTGGTGTCACCACCTTATTTATTAAGGTTATGGGTCAAAAACAATGAAGTCAATAGAATAGGCCTATATATATATATATATATATATTTTTTTTTTTTTTGTGGTGCAGGGGCCAGTAGAAAAAAAATCCCTAGCATTGTGGGTTGCAAATTATATGGAATATCTAATTAATTGAACTTACAGTGGGATGTTTTCCTCGACATCTCGCAATTTCGGGCGAGTGAGTTCCCGAACATGATACATGATGGGATATGCTTAAATGTTCTACGCTCTAACGCTCTAAGCGGTATTCGAGATAGTGTGGGTTTGTGTTTAGGGCACTTTAAGTCATGGGACAGTCTTGTGTTCTTACTTCCTGTCGCATACACATGTTCTTAAGTGGCCAAGACCACAAGTGTGTGTGTGTTTGGACTGGCTGTGTTTATGATCTGAAAGCATTGTTTGATTTTGAGTACAGGTGAAGGTTTTGATTTTACCAGAAGAGTAAGAGGATTTGGGAATGTAGTTTGTGTTTAATGTTGTGAGAAAAAAGGGTGAAGGTTTCAAGAAATGTGTCTTGGCAATTGTGAAAAACTTTCACATTTATTAAAATAGAAATCAGTTGTTTTAAATTGTAAAAATCATATTTCACAATATTACTGTTTTTATTGTATTTTTTTATTTTTTATTTTTTTTATCAAATAAGTACAGCCTTGGTGAGCAGAAGATACTTCCTAAAACATTTTTAAAAATATTACCAACCTCACATTTATGAACAGTATGAGTGTATAATATTGGTTTACTTATTCATCAGTTCATCCTTTGAAAAACAAAACTATATGTGATCAAATCTTCCTTTGGGGACATTTTCAAAGGACTGCTAAGCACACAAACACACTAGCTAATGTTTAAAGCTGCCATATATTCTAACAATAACTGACAAAAAGAATTAATATCTCATCATAACGTGACTCTAACATTAATAATCCATCAGTAGTCAGTGAATAATCCAGTCGTGCAGGAGCAGAAATTGAAAATCTCTCTGGATCACCTCTGGCTAATATTTACAAGCTCTGACGGCAAGAGGAAAAACATCCCTGATTTATGAAAACTTAAGACAGTGTCAAAGCCAAATTTGTAAAAGTTGTATCATTCAAAATAGTTCTCTACGGAGGCTTAATAACCAAGCTTGTATAACTGTTTAATAATAAAACAGTCAATTCCAAACTATGAAAAATGTTATGCTAATAAAAAAAAGCCATAAATCTCTAAAGGCAAAAGCACAGGAAATTGTGTCACTTTTTCTCAGCGAGGCCTCGTTGAGCTTTTAAAGTGGAACGGCTGTCTGTCTTATGGAGAGCTAACAAACTTTTTTCAGACGATCACGCTGGATCATGGGATCACAGGAAGTCAAATGAACTGCAATATTACACAGGAAAGACAAACAAGACTGTGCTGATGGCAAGACTGCAGTGCTATGAGAGTTTGTAGGATCCCAATTCCCATAAATCTAATACGCTAATGATAGTGAAAATAAATACTAAATATGATTTCAAAAGTACCAACTTGAGCATCAAGACAGTATGGTGTAATTGGGACATAATATAGCATCATAAAAGTGACCGCTTTTACATGTAAACATTGACTCATTTACATTTATGCATTTGACAGACATGTTTATCAAAAGCACTTTACAGTGTGCTTGAACTATACATTTTAAGCTTATGTGCAAAAAATAAATAAAACCTGTGACAGTAGCCTATGGTTGAGCTACAGGAACACAATAAACCCCATAGCAATGATTTATGATTTAACTAATGATTCATACATTTCAACATTCCTGTGGTTGCATTGGCTCTGCATTTGTCTAAACCTTAAAAAGTCAAAGGTTGATACTCCCAAACTACCTCTTCTGTAGCACAAGGGATTGTGGGCAATATTAGTGCAAACAGCATGCGGGAAAATCTACTGGAAACTGTAAACTACAGTGAAGAAAATAAGTATTTGAACACCCTGCTATTTTGCAAGTTCTCCCACTTAGAAATCATGGAGTGGTCTGAAATTGTCATCGTAGGTGCATGTCCACTGTGAGAATCACAGAAATCAGAAATCACAATGTATGATTTTTTAACTATTTATTTGTAAGATACAGCTGCAAATAAGTATTTGAACACCTGTCTATCAGCTAGAATTCTGACCCTCAAAGACCAAAATGTCCACCTCCACTCCATTTATTATCCTAAATTAGATGCACCTGTTTGAGGTCGTTAGCTGCATAAAGACACCTGTCCACCCCATACAATCAGTAAGAATCCAACTACTAACATGGCCAAGACCAAAGAGCGGTCCAAAGACACTAGAGACAAAATTGTACACCTCCACAAGGCTGGAAAGGGCTACGGGGAAATTGCCAAGTAGCTTGGTGAAAAAAGGTCCACTGTTGGAGCAATCATTAGAAAATGGAAGAAGCTAAACATGACTGTCAATCTCCCTCGGACTGGGGCTCCATGCAAGATCTCACCTCGTGGGGTCTCAATGATCCTAAGAAAGGTGAGAAATCAGCCCAGAACTACACGGGAGGAGCTGGTCAATGACCTGAAAAGAGCTGGGACCACCGTTTCCAAGGTTACTGTTGGTAATACACTAAGACGTCATGGTTTGAAATCATGCATGACACGGAAGGTTCCCCTGCTTAAACCAGCACATGTCAAGGCCCGTCTTAAAGGGATAGTTCGGCCAAAAATGATATTTAACCCATGTATTGGGTATTACTCATGTATTACTCACCCTCAAGCCGTTCGAGATGCATATGATGGAAGTCGCCGCACGAGGGAGGACGTAGCGTAGGAACCGTCGTGACGTAGAACGAACGCGCCAGCGCAGCCAGAGAACAGAGCAAAACAAAACTACACTCAGGATTTATTTACAAACTACAAACATGTCGTACGCCGATTTCCATCACCCGTGAACGCGCGTCGATCGTTGCCGGAAGTCAGATATTTTCATTTATAACGTTTTAAATATGTATATTTTTACGACAAAACCGCACGGATTACCCTCAGAAGGCCTTCGTTTATCCCCCTGGAGCTGGATGTATTACTTTTGTGAAGGATGTATGCACATTTTGGGACTTGAAAGATCTGGACCCCGTTTCTTCACATTATATCCACTGAAGGGTCTAAGACATTTTCTAAAATAACTGAAAATGTGTTCGTCTGAAACAAGATTGACATATGCATCTCGAACGGCTTGAGGGTGAGTAATACATGGGTTAAATATCATTTTTGGCCGAACTATCCCTTTAAGTTTGCCAATGACCATTTGGATGATCCAGAGGAGTCATGGAAGAAAGTCATGTGGTCAGATGAGACCAAAATAGAACTTTTTGGTCATAATTCCACTAACCGTGTTTGGAGGAAGAAGAATGATGAGTACCATCCCAAGAACACCATCCCTACTGTGAAGCATGGGGGTGGTAGCATCATGCTTTGGGGGTGTTTTTCTGCACATGGGACAGGGCGACTGCACTGTATTAAGGAGAGGATGACCGGGGCCATGTATTGCAAGATTTTGGGGAACAACCTCCTTCCCTCAGTTAGAGCACTGAAGATGGGTCGAGGCTGGGTCTTCCAACATGACAAGGACCCGAAGCACACAGCCAGGATAACGAAGGAGTGGCTCTGTAAGAACCATATCAAGGTTCTGGCGTGGCCTAGCCAGTCTCCAGACCTAAACCCAATAGAGAATCTTTGGAGGGAGCTCAAACTCCGTGTTTCTCAGCGACAGCCCAGAAACCTGACTGATCTAGAGAAGATCTGTGTGGAGGAGTGGGCCAAAATCCCTCCTGCAGTGTGTGCAAACCTGGTGAAAAACTACAGGAAACGTTTGACCTCTGTAATTGCAAACAAAGGCTACTGTACCAAATATTAACATTGATTTTCTCAGGTGTTCAAATACTTATTTGCAGCTGTATCTTACAAAGAAATAGGTAAAAAAGCATACATTGTGATTTCTGGATTTTTTTTTAGATTATGTCTCTCACAGTGGACATGCACCTACGATGACAATTTCAGACCCCTCCGTGATTTCTAAGTGGGAGAACTTGCAAAATAGCAGGGTGTTCAAATACTTATTTTCTTCACTGTATATAATCCAGGCATTTTTGGCATACTTTTTCGAGTGCTCTGATTTGTGATGCACTAATGGTAATTTTATTAAGGATCATTCATTTATTTATAATTTAGAAGCGATTGTGTGAACTGGGATGCAGCCATATTTGACTGCAGGGTTCAGAGGTTGGGTATTGCTCGGTTTGTGCCATAGTCAGCACTGACATCTAGTGGTGGAGGAGGACAGGTCTGAGAACACATGAATATCAGATTTAAACCTGGTAATAAACAGAAAGTATTAAGATTTTGGAAAAAAAAATGCAACATTAAGAAGAAATCGTTCAGATTCATTTCCAGGTGACTGATGAAATATAAATAAATGCGTGATCATGTGACTCTTTGTACAGACACGCTGAAGCTCAAGATGCTTTATGGAACAAAACCATGAATCATCAGGTTTTGTTCTTGTCAGCTCCAGTGTTGCTGCATTCATTCAAAACAGGGTCACCCCAAATGTTGTATTACATTTTTTTCACTCAAATTGTTATGCTTATAATCAGGGCCAACAAAAAAAAAGATAGATTTTTTAAAAATCATTGCTTGAAATAAAATAAACTTTGACTGAAATAAAATAAAATAACATATTTAAAAATCAACCAGTTGCCAAGGCAGCATTTCTCATTTTTGTTTAGTTTAACTTGGAATTATAAATAAAATAATTACAATTAAATAAATAAGTAAAAAATATACGGAAATATTTTAAAAAGAATAATAATAAAAAATGAGGGAAAAAAAACAAAATTGCTAAAACTTGAATTAAAAAACGTTGTTATCGATTTGACAGCACTAATATATTTATTTATTTATAGGGCTGTCAAATTAATCATGATTAATCGCATTTAAAATAAAAGTGTAGAAATATATGTCTGTGTGTTTATGTGTGTGAATATAGGCTATATATATATATATATATATATATATATATATATATACGTATATTATATATTTATAAACTTTTATTTTAGATTAAATGGTTAGCGATTAATCAATTTGACAGCACTAATATATAGCACTAATATATATTAAATACATGCAAAATAGAAGCATTTTCCATGCAATCTCAGACTTTCGAACACAAAAGGAGACGTTTAGTGAAATGTCCAAGCTGCTCTCCTCCATATAATTCAAGTGAATTGCGATCTGGGCTTTAATATATGGTCATAATAAAAGATAACAGAATGTAAATTTTTTGGAGGAAACTGTTTTGCTGTTACGCTTTCATAGTGAAAATCTTTCTTTTTGACACCTTGCCCAGTTTTGTAAGATGACTTTATCAGTGTGAATGATTTTCCTCCATGCAGAGAGAGTCAGGAGACAGACATCTCTCATGTGCATTTCAGGAGCACATATATTCAGCGTGTGTGTGTGTGTGTGTGTGTGTGTTTATTCCAGGTAAAGAGTGTTTCTCAGGTGAGATGTGCTCTGCTTAACTTTCCCTGCAGTTGTGTTCCCTCGGCCGCCCGCGGCTCATCCCGCTAAAGAGAGTAATTTGGCTTATCTTATCACGTAGACCTCACAGCTGCCTTTTGATTCCTCTCCCTCCTTCTCCTCTTTTCTCTTTTTTTGGGCTCTTCTCTTTTTCTCATTTAGTCCAACAAAGATTGTCCTCGGAGATTGACCTTGCGTTTGCCCGCGGGCCGAAGCCCTCATGCTAGTAACTAGATAACACACTCTATCAGCGAGAGTGAAATCGTTGGGAGAACACACTGCTGATAGTAGCATCAATCCAGGCCTGACACCGCCCGGGTCAACCATTTATCTCCCATAATGCCCCGGGCCATGCACTCGCCATCTTGCTTTGCTACATCCTTTTTTTAATAACCTTGGCCACGTTGCGTTTCCACATTGCTCTTCCTTTCTAATCTGCTATAAAGTCTGTGTGTGTGTTTGATTTGCACAGGAGTAGTGAAGGTGAACGAATTTACTCGGATATCTCTGATTTCTGTCTCCGGTTATTTGTAAAACACATATAGCTACCGCTATTTATCTCCTGTTTTTACATCAAACTGTAATTGTTTTTTTTTTATATATTTTTTTTTATATATTTCAAAATCTCACTGACCCTAAACTTTTGAATATATATATATATTATGCTCACCAAGGCTGCATTTATTCTATCAAAAATACAGTAATATCACTAATATTGTGAAATATTATTACAATTTAAAATAACTGTTTTCTATGTGAATATATTGTAAAATGTAATTTATTGCTGTGATCAAAGCTGAATTTTCAGCATTATTACTCCAGTCTTCAGTGTCACATGATCCTTCAGAAATCATTCTAATATGATGATTTGCTGCTCAAGAAACATTTGATTATTATTAATGCTAAATAGTGCTGCTGCTTTATATTTTTGTGCAAACTGTGATGCATTTTTTCTGGATTATTTGATTAATAGAAAGTTCAAAAGAACAGCATTTATTTGAAATATAAATCTTTTGTAACATTATAAATGTCTTTACTGTTTGATCAATTTAATGTGTCCTTGTTTTTGTCTAAAATATAAATATATATCATAAAAATAGGTTTTGTCAAATTTAATGGACTAAAAGTTTTGATGCAGAGGTGCAAAAACAGCATTGATTCTTTTCATATTTCGTGTGTAAGATTTAAAAACTGAGGCTTCAAGATTTTACTGCTAAGATCTATCTATCTATCTATCTATCTATCTATCTATCTATCTATCTGTCTGTCTATCTGTATTTATCTATCTATCTATCTATCTATCTATCTATCTATCTGTTTTTATCTATCTATCTATCTATCAGTCTATCTATCTTTATATCTATCTATCTGTCTGTCTGTTTTTGTCTATCTATCAATCTATCTGTCTGTCTGTCTGTCTGTCTGTTTTTGTCTATCTATCTATCTATCTGTCTGTCTGTCTGTTTTTATCCATCTATCTATCCATCTATCTATCTATCTATCTATCTCTCTATCTATCTATCTATCTATCTGTCTGTCTATCTGTATTTATCTATCTATCTATCTATCTATCTATCTATCTGTTTTTATCTATCTATCTATCTATCAGTCTATCTATCTTTATATCTATCTATCTATCTGTCTGTCTGTTTTTGTCTATCTATCAATCTATCTGTCTGTCTGTCTGTCTGTCTGTCTGTCTGTTTTTGTCTATCTATCTCTCTATCTATCTATCTGTCTGTTTTTGTCTATCTGTCTGTCTGTCTGTCTGTTTTTATCTATCGATCAATCTATCTATCTGTCTGTCTGTCTGTCTGTTTATATCTACCTATCTATCCATTTATCTATACACTTTTAATAACTATTCAAATCTCTTTAGTCATATTCTTGATTCACCTCCATAACCTCCATAAGTAATCATAACATTACGAAAAGTGAGAACATGATACAGAATGGATACAAATGGATTATTGTAATTGTCTCGTTGTCTGTCATTCGCTGGTGATTGAATTCTGACATCTCATTGGCCAAGAGAAAAAAAACCCAATAGTCTGTTAGTGTGAGTGTCTGTAACAGAGCTTTTGATTGGCTGTTAGGATAACAGACACTCCATCACTGTCTGTCGTTGCTATAGTGAGGAGCTCAGAGTGGTGGAGGATGAACGCTGGAGGGAGAGAAAGAAGAGAAGAGGTTAAATGGTGTCTCATCAATCTTAATGAAATGCAATTATTTCTACCCGTATTAATCATTTTTGCGCGTTTGCTGCTGGCCACTTCGGTTAGCCATCCATCTCTCTCTCTCTCGCTCGTTCTGTCTTTCTCCGGATAATTCTGTTTCTTCTGCTGCAGTTGTTTGTTTACTTGGGGTCGTTTTTAACTTGTGCAGTCCTATCCCATTAATTTGGTGTGTGTGTGTGGTTAAATTGATGGAAACTTGTGAGAGAGAGAGCAACGAACATGACGTATTCATTTTGGATTTATGTCTATGTCTAATATGTTGCTTGTGTGTAACGACGATCCATGTTTATGTTAGAAAGTCGCTGAAGATCATGATATACAAAGTTTATCCCTTCTTTCTTTTCTCTAGTCAAGTAAAACCCACCGAAGTTCTGACAGAATTCCCCGTGAACGCGCAGTTGGGCTGATTGTATAGCGACCTCTGCTGACAGAGTAAAGTAAGTGCAATTGATTGGACTAAACAATTACTCTAAACTACCTAAAAAAAACGACCTAAATTTTAAATCCCTTCTGAATATTTTAGTATGAAAATAAACATCGAATGCGAGTTTAAGGGATACTATACTTATGCAAATATGTCAATGGTTTATATAAAATTCACTGAAATGATAAATGTACAAAGGTTTGGCATCAGGGTGATTTTTTATTATTATTATTTTTTTAAAGAAATTCATATTTTGTTCAGCAATTACATATTAATTTGATCAAAAGTGACAGTAAATATATTTAGAATGGTACAAAAGATTTATATTTCAAATAAATGCTGTTCTTTTTAACTTTCTGTCATTTAAAAAATGAGATACAGTAAAGGTCAAAAGTTTGGAAACGTTACTATATTTAATGTTATTGAAAGAAATATCTTATGCTCATTTATTTGATCAAAAAATACAGTAATATTGTGAAATATTATTACAATTTAAAATAATGTTTTTCTATTTTAATATAGCCTACTTTTCAAATATAATTTATTTCTGTGATGCTAAGCTGAATTTTCATCACTTTCTTCACATCTACTTAATGATACCAGGATTCTTTGATGAATAAAAAATGTAAAAAGAGCAGCATTTATTCAAAATATAATTCTTTTGTATTATTCAAAAGTTTGGGGTCAGAAAATTGTTTTTATTTCTTTTTCTGAAAGCATTTAATACTTTAATTCAGCATGGATGTGTTACATTGATAAAAAGTGATAGTAAAGATTTATATTGTTAGAAAATATTTATATTTTGAGTAAATGCTGTTCTTTTGAGCTTTTTATTCATCAATGCATCCTGAAAAGACTATCACAGGTTCCAAAAAATATTAAGCAGCACAACTGTTTCCAACATTGATAACAATGAGAATCAAATCAGCATATTTGAATGATTTCTGAAGGATCATGTGACACTGAAGACTGGAGTAATGATGCTCTTTCACAGTAATTAATTACATTAAATCATATATCTGTTACCCATTCTGACAACAACCAAAAAAATCCCCCCACATTTTTCGAATAAAATGAGGACTTCGATTGAGAACTTTTATGCAACATATTTAATGTTTTCATAATAGGTTTAATATCAATCAAGTAGAACAGTTAAACATACTCAAAAGTCCTAAATTCACAGACAAAAAGGCAAAATGCATATAAACGTGGTTACAATGAGTGATATGTTCATCAAATAATAGCATAAGAGGCAATCAGTGCTTCGATGAAGATAAAAACAGAAATGACCGCCGATCTGAATACACTTCGACATCAGAACTGAGAAATGCACTGGAACTTAAAAGCATGACATTGTTAAAATGAGGGTTAATATACCAAAGAGCCGTACTCTGATTTACAGCACGTCAACGTTTAAATACACAGGGCATCAAATAAACCCACAGATATAAAATCTCTGAGAGACACAGTTATTTAAAGTTCAGCAGCCATATGGCAACAGAGGTACTTGTCAAAATAAAATGTGACTCATAAGAACATGATTTGATTGATTATTAAGACTGCAGTGATTAATTAGGCATTACAATAACAATCAAGACTTGCCAACCAACAGTTGTTATTTTCATTAGTCCTGGGCTTTGGTCAGTTTCATACATTCAGTGCTAAAAGTGAGGCAAAATAAACCGCACAATGATCTGATTTCAAACAGAGAACAAAAAAAAAATAAAGGATCTGCTCAGAAATCACTTCTATATGATGTCAAACATTCTGGCACTCTTGATGCAAACAGCATTAAATCAGTAGTTATAACATCATATTCCATCTTACATTGCGTATATATATGTATATATTTAATACTGCTGCCGATGTATTAAAGTCCTTCTCTAGTTTTGATGTTAAAAATAAACACAACTGGAATGATATTTATAGCAACTAATGCCCCAAAATAATAGGATACTGTCTGTCGGCCTCTCGAATAAAGTCTAGCCATAAAGCAATAAAAAATAAAGGCACAAAAGCGAAACAATCTTTGCACTGAGCTGTCACGGAGAACATATGGAGTCTGTGTTGGATCATGCTGAACCGTTACACATTCAGAAACTGGTTTGCTTGAACTGTCTCTAGAGTTATCCTAAAACAGAAAGAAATACAACAACAAAATTCTATGTTCAGATAAAAACAGCCTAGAGTTTAACTGGAGATGAAAAGAGAGAAAATGAGGTAGACTTCTGTGTAAACACAAAGCAAATTATTACTGAAGACTAATAAAACAAAACTACAAGGACCTAACACTGTTAATCTTTAGGAAAATAAACGGAACGGAAAAGTACGCCTATGTGTAACTGAAGGAGGTAGTTCTAACGTACGAGAACACGAGTCGTGAGTTTGATGAGCAAACAGTCAATAGATTCAGTTAATGGTCAATGCTTCCCTACAGAATAACATCAAATACACTTATTTGGTTCGTTCCCTGAGAGAAGTTCATCCTGAGAAGAATTGTGGGTAGAAATGTACAAAAATACACTGTATAAATCTGTAGTCACTGTATGAGGTTTGGGATCTGAGTCTGTGCTATGTCTGTCATTTGGTCAGTTTCTTTCTCTCAGATTGTTGTTCTTGGTCTGTGCACTTGATTTAAATATGATGCGTGCACACACACACACACACACACACACACACACATTCATAGGGCTGTTTCACAGCATGAGCGTCGAACTTCACGCCATCACACTTCTAATGGCTTCAAACACAGCCGGTCTTTGGTATAAACATCTATACCAAAACGCACACGGGTAGTTTACGCCCTCCAATGTGTGACACGCTGTTTGATTTGTCAACACACATTGTGCGATCGTCAGAGCCGACGGCTGGGAACAGTCATGTGAGGCTGCTTTGAATCTTTTACACATTCAGTATCGTCAGAGAGGCGTCGTCTTGTCTTTATAGACCTCAAGTGGAGGATGAGCGCCGGTTCCAGCCATAATGTGAGGCAGCACTCGGGTCTCTTTACAGAAATCTCTGGCTGAGCGCACGCACGCGCACACACACACACACACACACACACACACACGTTTCACTGTTAATTATGAAGATAAAGAAACTTAGGACTGTTCAAAGCTTCAAATCTATAAAAAAAACTTTTGATTTGTTCTCTGCTGAATCTCACAGAAACAGGTAAACGTCATATTTTACCTTAAAGTTGAAAGAAAAATTCTGATTTTAAGCATTGGAAATTCGGCACATTTTCACCCTAAATTGTCACTACTGTAATTGCCTCTGTAATTGTACTGTATTTTTTTTACAGCAACATTTAAAATTACTGTAATAAAATATATTTTTTAATCAAACAAAGCAAACTATTACGAAGTATAAACACTTTAGAAATTAACTATTATTTCTTAATTTTTCTTACATTACAGTAATGAAAATGAGATTAAATGGCATTACAGTGAAAAGTGCTCAATGGTAAAAAAAAAAAAAGTCTTTATTTAATAATAATAAATGTAAATGTATTTAATTAATATTTTAATTATTTTAATTTAATTTATCATTAATTCTTTTGATTTTGAGGTAAAATATGGCTCTGAGATGTTCTTAAACCGTTTCATGAGATTCACCCTCCCATTCCCTCTAGATCAGGACAAAATGAGAAACTTTTCCTCATTATCAGCGCATCAGATGCCAAACGCTGCCGTGACGCTCTATGAATCCTTTTGTGTTGCTGGAAATCTTTTGTTGGATTTCTAATGCTCATCAGTATTTAAGGTCCACAGAATGAAAAGGGTCTGAAATTATTGCTGACGTTCATTGACATTAAGACATTACACCGCAAACCTCCACGGCATGGCATTCTGGGTAAACGATGCTTACTTTGTTCAAGTGCACTTTTGTTCAGTTTTTCATTGTGCAATGGATGATTGTAGCAGATTTGCTCTTAACTTTCAGATCATTCAGATCTCCGCCAGCAGCTTTAAATGAGGAGATCGGTCTCTCTAAGGCTTCAGTTCATCTACATTCATTAGCTAAATGGGGGGGGTATACTAAAGTATACTTCGTTTTATATGTGTACACCAGAGTTTGTGTACAGGGTCACCATTCCTGGATCAACATATTTTGTTGATCCTGAAACTAAATTTAGTCCTAACCCTACCCATAACTGAATTCCTGTGAATAACACGGATGTAGAAGCACCAAACCTTGATTGTACGTCTCAGCCTCAGGCATCACGCATCTAATGCATGTGGCACAATTAACTAAAAACACTTTGAAGTGGTCATCTGATTGGTTGAATTCTGCAGGATGTCCAGTAGATGTGCATGTCGTTGTGATGCCAAACCCCCTCATGGAAAAAGAACAGTTGTGACAATGAGCGCACATAATGATTGACTAAACGTGTGCCTAAACTTGAAATAAACTGTAAACTTGTCCCTCAAATCTGATTGGTTGATTATAATGTTGATCCAGGATCAGATCCAGGAACTTGTTGTACTTGGTGAAATCACATTCACCTGCGCTGTACACATGTTTTCACCAAGTACATGTTCCTGGGTCATTTATGTCAAGTTTAGGCTTACATCCAGGGTTAGGTGCTTCTACATCACCTATAAGTTATGGGTAGGGTTTGGACAAAATTTTCAGACAGGAATGTTACTCCTGGACCAGCAAAATATGTTGATCCAGGAAAATGTCTTACTAGGCAATTTACCCTAAATTTCATCATCAACATAGTATGCGATAAACGGTGATTTTTCAATGAAATGATTGGAGTACGATTATTTACAAGGAAATACCTACTCAAAAGCTTCACATGTAGCCTATTTCAATGTGTTACTTGCCATTTCTTTGTAATTATTTGTGAAATTTTCTAGCAATTTTGCATGGTGATCTATTAACCATTTATTAGTTGTTTAGTAATCAGTAGTTCCAGAAGAAATGGAACAACAAACTACCGAATAATGCAACAATATATACGCCCAGTTTGATGATCAATGGCGTCAAAGCTTAAGGATAGCCTACTTGAATCAAGTGTAGCCTACAATGGATCATGAGCAGCTTCAAACCACTATTCAAACCACTACAATAATTCACCACTAAACATCCAAGAACAAAGAAAAAAAACTTTTAAAGGATTAGTTAGCTTTTTAAAAAACTTTTGCTGATAATTTACTCACCCCCATGTCATCCAAGATGTCCATGTCTTTCTTTCTTCGGTCGAAAAGAAATTAAGGTTTTTGATGAAAACATTCCAGGATTTTTCTCCATATAATGGACTTTACTGGTAGCCAAACCGTCCAAGGTCCAAATGACAGTTTCAGTGCAGCTTCAAATGGATTTAAACGACAACAGACGATGCATAAGGGTCTTATCTAGCAAAACGATCGGTTATTTCTAAAAGAAATAAAAAAGTTTAAGTTTTATTAGCACAAATGGTCGGCTTGCTCTGTTCTCCTGTTCGAACTCGTTCATCAAAATGAACGAATCTTTTTTTGAGTCATTTCATTCATTCAACGAACAAAATGAACGAAATGACTCGAAAAAAAGATTAATTCATTTTGATGAACGAGTTCGAACAGGAAAGTCACGACCGCGGATCACAGAACAGAGCAAGGCATAAAACTTCGTTTTTTATTTATTTATTTTAGAAATAACCGATCGTTTTGCTAGATAAGACCCTTATGCATCGTCTGTTGTCATTTAAATCCATTTGAAGCTGCACTGAAACTGTCATATGGACCTTGGACGGTTTGGCTACCAGTAAAGTCCATTATATGGAGAAAAATCCTGGAATGTTTTCATCAAAAACCTTAATTTCTTTTCGACTGAAGAAAGAAAGACATGGACATCTTGGATGACATGGGGGTGAGTAAATTATCAGCAAAAGTTTTTTAAAAAGCTAACTAATCCTTTAAAGCCGCTCATTTTTGGTTCTTTTTACATGACGTCATATTGGGAAGAGAAAATTAAGCTTTTATGAAACTCAGATTTTCCGTGGATATGACGCTACTTAAACAGTTTTTCTCCCGCCAGAATATCATCATTACGGTAATTCCGACACGGCATTGAAAGCAACATCACGTCCTCCACACGACGATCACTTTCAATGAGGCTGAGATGTGTGAGGGAGGAGAGGGATCAAATCAAAACGCCAACTTCATCTACCTACGCGCTCTATATAAATTATACTTCAACATTTAGAATATTTCAACATATATTAATGCCTTAAATTATCACCGTGAGCGGTGGAACAGCCTGTGATAAAGGAAAAGACCACTTTCCACTTCAGCTAAACAATGCCAATACGTTTACGTCGGTTAGTTTTGAAGTTAATTTAGCTCTTAGTCTTCAATTGTTACAAACTCTTAGTAAGTCCAGACGGCTGACAGCAGCTGATCTGAGAGCTGCATAATATAAAACATCCACCCACAAAAAAAAAAAAATGATTTGAGAATGTCCTTCACTACCCCATAATAATATTATTGAAAGGATATAGTGAGTGTGACCATATCCACCACCAGCCATAACAGTCCCGGGACCCGTGAATTTTGACATGAACCGGATTGTGAGAAATTCAAAATGCCAGAGAAACATTATGTCTGAATCTGGTTTAAATCAACAAGAAATCAACCTTGATCATATTTACTTTCTCAATGCATGTTCTTGATCTTAAAGTGAACGTTTATCTGTTATTACACAGGTAACATGATCACTTTTGCTTTTCCTCTGAAACTATTTCAGAGAGTAATATTGTGAAGTGTTATTACAATTTAAAACAACTGTTTTCTATTTTTCTATATTTTAAAATGCAATTTGTTCCTGAATTTCTTCAGTGTCATACGATCATTCTAATATGCTGATTTGCTTCTCAAGAAACATTTCTGATTATTTTCAGTGTTGAAAACAGTTGTGCTGCTTCATGTATTTATGGAAACCGTGACACACTACCATTTAAAAGTTTCAGAAGAAAAGTTATCATGTTATCGTAAAAATAAAAATGTTCACTTTAAGAACAGGAACATGCATTAAGAAAGCGAATCTAAACAGCAGATCAATAAAATAAAAGTCCCTCCTTAAATTCGGTTTCTCTCACATTATGGAGGTAAAATAGCTTCCAAACTTTTGTTGAATTTTTAAAACACAATCTTTTTTTGCCTTGTAATATTCACTTGAAACACACTCGCTCCAAAACGCACGTCAGTCGCAGAGTTTGTTGTGATTGCTCAGTGAGAACACAGGCCTGTACACACACCGCCGTCGGCTGATACCATAGCTGCACGGGAAGGGAGGGTCTGGTGTGAGGTAGATGATTTCAGTCCCAGCTTTTCCTCCAGCGCTGGGAGTGAGTCCCCCGCTGAGACGCTTCCTCCGGAGAGGACGACGAGCCCGACCGGCTCGACCGGCTCTCCTCTTCCTGGGACTGAGCTGAGGTGGAGGGCCGCTGGGGGTCCTGAGACGTGGAGGGGGACAGCGCCCTCTTGTGGGGACACTGGGCCACCATGTGTGTGACACTCTGACAGTAGTGACACTTCTTTGGCTGGGGTGGAAGGCCACACTCTTTAGCGTGGTGGTCCAGACCTCCACAGTTATAACACCTGCGGAAGGACAAAACATTGCTTATACAATTATACCACTGCAATCAAATAAAACAGGATTTATCTTGCCCGATTTAGATATTATACTGAGAGAGGATGATTAGCAAATTTTCCCGTCGATCAAAAGTTTGTAATAAATATGATTTTTTTTAATGCTTCTTAAGGCTGCATTTATTTGATAAATAATACAATAAAATATTAACAACAAAAATATTATGAAATATATATATATATATATATTAGGGCTGTCAAATGATTAATCACGAGTTAGTTAGTTTGTTTACATAATAAATGTGTGTGTACTGTGTATAATTATTTTATATATATAAATACATACACATGCTTGTATATATTTAAGAAATATTTGCATGTATATACTATATATAGATTTATATATAATTTATATTATATATAAATATTTTATATATAAATAACACATTTTTCTTAAATATATAAATGCACGTGTAATGTAAATATAATTGTACACAGTACAAACACATTTATTATGTAAACACAAACTTTTATTTTGGATGTGATTAATCGTGATTAATCATTTGACAGCCCTAATATATATATATATATATTCTTTTTTATATATTTTATTGGGCAGCAAATCATCATATTAGAATGATTTCAGAAGGATCATGTGACACTGAAGACTGGAGTAATGATGCTGAAAATTCAGCTTTGATCACAGGAATATATTACAAAATATTTAAAAAACAATTGTTTAAAATTGTAATAATATTTTAAAATATTTACTGTATTTTTTTTTATCAAATAAATGCAGCCTTGGTGAGCAGAAGAGACGTATTTCAAAAACATTTAAAATCTTAATTATTCCATACATTTGTAAATACATTAGTGTAAATACATCAGCTCTGATAACTAAAAATATTTTTTTTACAGTTTACATTACCATTGAGTTATTGAGATCATAAACTATATTGTGCGGAGAAAACAGAACCTATTTTTAAGACCAATAAGATGACAATTAACCAGATCCAGAATGCAAGCAAAATATATTGCACCATGTTTGGACTTGCAATAAATGGAAAAACACCTCATAACACATTCAGAATCAGATGCATAATGCTAATGAAAATTATGGAGGAAATTTTGTTCCGTTATTAAGACAATAACACGGCAAAATCGTAATGGTCCTAAAAACAAACTTCTTTACATTATTTCTTATAATTTTTTGATTAAATGTGACCTGGACGTTTTTGCTGAGATGAACTCAAACCCAGTGTTGGCCACTAGGGGGCAGTACAGGACAACACTTACTCCAATAGCAATGATCTTTTAGAGAAATACTCCAAAAGGGCCAGTTGCAGTATTTAATAATTAAAGTTTTATCATATAGTAGTGATACATAGTCCCAGCCTAGAAATTCCTACATTAAAATGTAAAAGAAAAATGACACATTTTATGATTTATAGCCACACACAGACAGAAATAATCACAAATATGTGTGTGTATATATATATATATATATATATATATATATATATATATATTATTAATATTTTATAATATATATATATTTTTATATATTTTTTCTTAGATTTACTGTGAGCATGAGGAATTGTCTAGTATTTAAAAGGAACATTATATGTTACCTCAGAGCCTATGGTTGCCAGGGAAATTCCGGTGCATAGAAACAGAGTAGTAAATTACATTACTGTTCTAAATTTAGTGAATCAGATCACTAAGTGTGTGTGTGTGTGTGTGTGTGTGTGTGTGTGTGTGTGTGTGTGAGAGAGAGAGAGAGAGAGAGAGACAGACAGAAAGAGTAGTGGCGATATTATTACATGGTTCTCTTCTGATTGGTCAATCACAATGTTCTGCAGTCATGTATTTTTTTTTGTATAATAATGCTATTAATATTCATCTGGAGAAAACACCTTAATGGCGGGATAAGACCGTCTATTTTTAATTAATTACAGGTAAAGTAATAATTTTTTTAAAATCATTAAACTATACATACAAATCATTATTTTGGCCAGAATAAATCATAATTGATACAATGCATAAAAATAAAACAACTTACCCCAACCTGACATATATGAAAGGGAGGGTTATATGTTATTTTAAGGTGATGTTACAGTGCAATTACACAGGAGTAATTGCTTGTTATTATGCATAATATACTACATCACTTTAAAATAAAGAGTTACCTTCTCATTTAATAGTTTTTGATCTAGGTGTCTGAAACCAATATGCAACAACCACTGATTGAAAATAAACACACATTTGGTTAAACGAGGCTTGTGTCTTTATAGTTATCTGTGCGTCGCTCCTGTCTCTGTTTTCAGCCTCTAGGTGGCGCTGTGCTTCAGCTGCAGATAATCATGTCTGTTTGCTGTATTAGACAAACACAAACTGAGGAAACTGATCTGACATCAGTGCTGAACTGCACAAAAATGATATGAAATGACAAGACTGTAAATGATAATTATTTTATCAACATTTTGATTCTATGGAGTGCAGTTCCATATAGTTTCTACCCTAACCTGGGCACCTCACACACTCACATTTAAAAACGATAAATATATGAGGAAAACAGGCTAATTCTGGGACTAATTCTCAATCCCTAATTCTGGGATCTTAAAGATGAATTCACACAAAATTGAAAGTTCTGTCATTCATTTCTCACCCTCATGTCATTTCGTTCATCTTCAAACACAAATGAAGATCTTTTTGAAGAAATCTGAGAGCTTTCTGTCCCTCCATTGACAGATACACAACTAACACTTTGATGCTTAAAAAAAATTCATAAAGCACGTTTGATCTTCCGGAAGAACCGATGAGGTTTGTTCTTGTGTGTCAAGATGGTTCAGTTGAGCTTCTGTTTATGTTCACTGATCAATGTGTATATAAAATCATTAATTCAATCTGTTCATCAAATAAAGGGATCGAGTCTCTTCAGAAGATTTAGACTAAACGGCTCAATTCATATGGATTAGTTTTGCAAACTCTTTATGAACTTTTTGAAGAGTCAGAGTGTTAGTTGTGTATCTGTCAACGGAGGGACAGAAAGCGCTCAGATTTCATCAAAAAGATCTTCATTTGTGTTCTGAAGATGAACGAAAGTCTTGCAGGTTTGGAACGACACGAGGGAGAGTAAATGATGACAGAACTTTCATTTTTCATTTTATCCCTTTAAAAATAAAAGGTAATATGCATTGATTTTTTGCATCGATATAACACAACACATTGCAAAAAAAAAATCTGTAAATCTCAACCGTATCATTTCCTTAACATAAACATAAACAAACAACCAACATAACATCCAGACTTGGACACAAAGAACCATTAAACGGAACAATTACTTGATATAAAGGACTATTCATCTAAACTAAAGATTTCCATTGACCTCATAATTGTATTTAATATGATAACTTTCAGGACAGGTACAAATGATCACAGTATTCAATGAAAAAATACAGGCAGGATTCTTGTATTTAAACTGATGAGTTCAATTTACGCTGTCATTGAGAAGTTTTTAATTCAGTTGTTCAACGACTTTATAGAAACAAATTGTGCATCGCTCTCAACAAGATCCCATTATGGGCCAATTTTATGTTCTCTTTCAAACAGATTTCAAGCACTTTTGAGATTAAAGAATATAAGAATATGTTCATATGAATGTGTTAAAGCATCAATTCAGGCTTTATCTCATCTTTAATAAACTTCCATTAGTTCATGTCCAGCTTTTCTATAGGGACCGACTATGTGATACACCGCTCACCCACACACACGCTCATACATACTTATATATAGCTTTAACACAACAGACTGAAAAGACTTATTCCGTTTGTTTTGTTTTTTTTTGCTTTGATCACCATGGCAACAGGAAGTAAAAGAATGACTCACAATCAATGCGAATTGTGAACAGAAAAGCATTTGGCGAAACCAAGTTACATGCTGTGATTCATGTGGCTTAACAAAACATTATCAATACTGTAATTTATTATTTTATACAGAGAAAGGAGAACCATGCCGTTTAATCGACGTGAATAATATCGTGCATTTTAATGATCAAAAACAGCAAGTTTGATGAAAAATGCGTGTTCAAAAAGTTTTTGAATAAAAAACCCTAATAATAATCTTCCTAAGTAATACATCAAGTGTACAATAACCTGTTCGTACATGCAGTAATTATATAATTCCCCAGCTCTATTTTATATGTTCACTTGTAATTGTATTATTATTATTATTATTGTCTAATTTTCATATATTTTGAATGATAAAACATTTCAAATAAATACATTAAATCAAATCAAATTGGTTTAAAGTGTTTGCTTGACTGTTGATCAATTCCTTCAGTGGCTAAACAATTTCTTTTCCTTTTGTAGCATTATAAATAAACTTAAATACCTTTGCAAATGCAACCATTAATCAAAAGAAGTAAATTAAACAAGATTAGCAGTCAATTATGAACAATAACTCAAGTTTCAGAAAGAAAACATCAAGAGATATAAATAAAATATGAGAACATGCAGGTTTTTAAAAAAAAGAATTTAACACTTCCAATAGTTCCAATTATCTAATCTATGCGACTAGTAATTCCAAACAGTAGATTGGGATTCACACTGGCAGCTGCTAAAGACAAGAATAGGCCTATGAATTAATGAATAAAACTAAAATTACATTTGTCTTCAAGATTACGTGTAGACCCTACAGCTGAACCCTGAGGCATTTCATTTATGCAGAAAAGATACAGCACAATGTGTGAACTGTGAACAAACCAAACATATTAAACTACATATCCCATCATGCTCGGCGGACTCACCGGTCTCCCTTTGGTTTGCGCTTGAGGGGCGGGGCCTTGCCTTTGGGGCGTCGGTCACTGCCCGAGCATGGGCCCCCGCCGGGCCCCGTGACCCTGAGCGACTCCAGACCTTTACTCGACCTCTTGAAGGTGAATTCAACCTGCTCGCCCTCCCTTAGGCTCCTGAAGCCCTCCATCACCAGCTTACTCTAAACACACACACACACACACTTCTTATTTAATACACATTCAAACATACTTATGTAGTCTATAATATCTAAATATAAATATCAAACAGATCAGTCAAATCTACAGAGATATCCATAAAACATTTCATGTCATATAATAGTTCAGAAAAGAGAGATTTTCCAAGTACTAGAGAAAAAAACACAGCTACAAATCTGTCAATATCCACTTAACCCGCATTAATGTTTAAAAACACATTTCATCACTTTTCTAGCATAAAATGCACAATTTTATGAGACCTAATTGCTCAATCAAAAACAGATTTTGCTTCTTTAAATGTATGTGTACTGTAAAAAAAATCATATGATCAATAAGTCGACAACATGATTTTACATTACTTAGTCTTTTAACTCATCAAAATAATTTAAGCTATTACAACTTTTTTACAAAGAGATTTGACTCAATCTGATTATACTTACAAATTCGAAGGCAGAAACTTAACTTGTGTTTTCGAGTTAAAATAGGCTGAAACTTTTTACAGTGAAAACTGAGTGACTTTGTTAATATCAGAATATTACAAATATAAAGAATAGCAAATAACTTAATGCAATAAAAAACTGTTTGGTTTAATTGCACCAAATATTAGTGTAACTGTCTTTACACTAACTGCTGATAGATTTAACTTTTTAATTAGATTGTATTAAATGTCAAAGTTAATGCTATAAAAAATTCTTTATTAAAAGGACAATTCAACAAAATTCTAAATAAAAAGCACCACATGATATGTTCTCACATACTCGTAACATAAACATAGTGTATGACTTTACAGTAAAATACAATTTCAACAAGTGTGGTACAAATTATTAGAAATCCTCTACAATCCCAGAAAAACTGCATCCAATTAATCATTTAATTATTTACCAGACGCTTTTATCCAAAAGAGTAACATCAAAAGCAGTAGATCAAATTCATCAGTTTATCATACAAGAGCTTGTACAATATTCACACAGTGTGTTTATTAGTTTATTCAAATCCTTCAATTAATACGATATTTTTGGCATTATAAATGCAAAGTGAAGACCCTAAAAAAGAAATGCTTGAAAACTATAACAGCAATACAAGCCTGTTAATCTGAAACTGAAATGTAATTTCTTTCCACACAGAGCTGATTTAATGTTCAAACACAATACAATTAATACAACACAAAAAATACTGAAAATATATCTATAGGTTTAGGCATTTGCTTGTTTAAGACACACACAGATCAGTCTAAAGCAAACCAACAGGACTACTTTAAGTAATATTAATTTAAGTAATATAAAACAATGATTGTGATTCCAAATACATTTCGATGCTTTATTTCGATGATATTGTTGTGGTACATGATCAATCATATCATTTCCATTTCAATTATTCATTCAATTGAAACCGCAGCAACGCATGAATCAAATGCAAGAGGAAAAGCATTTGGAGAGGTAACAAGTATTCTCATCTCTCTAGAGATCATTAACAATCCCCAATAAGAGAGAAATCAAGTCAATAGATCAACACCACCGCAGTGGAAAGAACAAGTGATAGACCTTGAATCTTATGCTCACATATATGATATTTGTATCAGCTCTCACACTTATTCAACTCTCACTTCTCATCTATGATTCTATGAAGAACCTTCAACATCCATGGAATCTTTGGAATCATGGAATCACTAAAGGTTCTTTAGATTCTTAAAATGTTCTTCACAATAAGAACAAAATGGTTCTTTTAAGAACTGTTCACTAAAAGATTCTTCACTTCTGGATCTGGAACCTTTCTTTTTAAGAGTGTATGGAACAGAAACACTTTAGTTTTTGTCACGGCATCACATTAAATACAGCCATGTGGGAGAAAATAATGCATTTCATTTCTCATAATTGACATAATGAGCACAAAAGCCTTCTGATTTAACACTTACAATGGGGAGAAATTAAAAATCCATAGCATGAAAGAGAATAGAGCATTACACAAACATAATCGAAACCCTTCCCACACACATATATTAGATTTTCTGTGGAAACATCATAGGCTATAACAGTAAGATCTTGGTCAAAACAAAACACACACCACACAAGAAAAATATAGAATATACAATTGAATCCATAGTGTGAGAATAAAAGTGTTTTCAATACATAAATACTAGAAATTTTTCATTTTGGTTTTATTAAAATGATTCTATAATGTTAACCAACTAGTGCTCTGTTCTGAGATGTGATTAAACTGGAATTGAATAGTGAAAACCAGGTTGATCCGCGAATATTTCATATTTTTGCTCTTATTTCCAGGTCAGAGTTCAGAGAAGATCTGCGATCAGGAAGAGGTGCTTCATGTTACTGATGATTCATCCCAAAATAGGTACGTAATCAGTGAGCACAGGAGAAGGTGTGTGTCACATTACAGAAAAACACGAGAGACGGAAGGCAGAAAGCAGGAGAGAGAAACACAGAGAGCGCCACCAAAGGGCCGGACGTATTCCACATCACCCCTCCTCCACATGTTTTCATCCTTCACGGTGACCTCTGACCTCTGCCCAACCCCCTTCAAACATGCACACACACACACACCGGCATCCCGTTTCCCTGCGTTAAATTAACAACACACTTCTGCACTGACTACAAGACGTACATGCAGTATTTGATCTGCTGACACACACTACATCACTCTACACACACCCCTGATAGCAGCCGGATATGAGCTCTGTGTGTGTGTGTGTGTGTGTGTGTGAGGAGCTCTTCACATTATGTGCAAAGTGCACATGGTCAAGTTGCGTCTGATAGAAATACAATTCATTTTACATTCTATAAATGACTGAGTTTGAGGATGATTAGGTTGTTTTTAAATGTGTGTGAATTTAGAATGAAATTCTATTAGAACAAAACGTTTAAAAAGAACAAAGCAATTTAATCAAAGAGATGATTTATATACTGACAATTATTTATTTTTGTCTCCGTTTAAATTATGAATTAACTTGGATTAACAGAAAATTAAAAACTTAACTTAATTTAAAACAGTTTAGGGGAAAAAAAATAAAATTTCTGGTTATCAAATTTTTCTTTACTACTTTGTGTTCATTCGTTATAATAAAACATTCTAAAAAACATTTTGATTTGGTCTTATTTGTTAACATGTGCATTATTAACCAACATGAACTAACAATGAGCAATATATTTTTACGGCATTTATTAACCTTTGTTAATGTTATTTAATAAAAATAAACTAATGTTAACAGATTTTGATCTTAAAAATATATTAGTAAATGTTGAGATTAACATTAACTAAGATTAATAAATGATGTAGAAATATTGTTCAATCTGAGTTCATGTTAAATGATGTAGTTAACTAATGTTAACAAATGAAACCTTATTGTAAAGTGTTACCAGCATTTTAACTTATTGTCTCTTATTGAAAGTTTTCTTATTTTTAGAAAAACAAACATAAACCACTCTCTAAAAAAAGAAAAAGAGGTATAGATTTGTGTCTGGTTTGCATTGCCCTTTTTTATCAGTCCAAACCGTTTGACTTTAAATTTTAAACAATTCTAAACTGAACACACAAAACTAACACGTTTTCATTTAACATTTGGGCTCTTGGCATAATTTCTTATAAAGCAATTAACAAGACACTTCAATTACTGTGTTTGTGATTTTAATCAGATATATGTGACTTGTGAGACTACACAAATCAAGTCCTAAATTTAAATTAACAAAATAATAAAATGCAGAGCATTTTAAAATTTCATGCAAGAACCAATACAACCACTGAGAGCCAGGCATCAATAAAATATATATTAATAATATATGTAATTGCATTAAATAAAGAATGTTTTCAATAAAAATTATTAAACAACATAATACATTTAAAATAAAATAAAAATAGTAATGATAATGGTATTAAAAAAATGGTAATAGATGTCGGTACTACACAGCTATGATTTACAATTGTTTGTGTCAGATCGCAGCTGGCTCCACCCACACACTCACTCACTCACTCCTAATATGGGCAGAGTTGAAGGAGGAAGTCATGTGACCTGCTGCTTCTGTTGAGATGGCGAAATGAAGGACTGAACAAATGGAGAATAAAAGTACAGGAAGCAGAAGAAACTGAGCACTGAAAGAAAGGAAAACAAAAACAAGATAAAGAGAGAGTGAAAATATATTTTTTTTAAATTACTACAAGTAAAAGCAGAGTCTGTTCAACTTTAAATGAAAACAGAATAGATAAAAGTGAAACCTAATGATATAAAATTAGAGGATGAAATGACAGCAGCAGCTGAGAAAGAATTTAAGACTGATGATGAACATGTTCTGGGTCTTTCCTGTTATGCAATACATTTTCATGTCCCCATTAACATACTACATGAAATATTAAACTTAGTATAAAGATATTATCTTTTTAAAGGATAAAAATCATATTAGTTCGTTTCCCTTTTCTCTCAACAAAAAAAAAATATTTAAATGAATTACTTTACATACAAATATAATATTAAATCTGGAGTATTCTGAATTTTAAATAAACCTTAGTTTAAGCATGTATTTTTGCAGTGGGTTATATAAACATTAAAACTAATGTTCCAACATTGTTACTTTATCTAATCAAAATGTTTGAAACAAAACATGTTTGGAATCATGGAATCACAAAAGGTTCTTTAGATTCTTAAAATGTTCTTCACAATAAGAACAAAATGGTTCTTTTAAGAAATGTTCACAAATGATTGAAACAAAACATGTTTCCTGGAGATTTATCATTTTTTCGTGAGTTGTCAATTTCACTTTCCATCCGGTTAATCTTCTGTAAAATCCATCTATCTTACAAAACAAGGAAGTGACATCATTTTGAGAGAAAAAACGGCAGTGAGTATACACTGATTTCACACAGGAAGTAAAGATGCACAACAATGCCTTGGACTACCAACCTGAAGCTGCTGCCGCGATTTACACCATTGGATGTTAATATCCAATATAGGATGTTCGTTCCTGCTTATTTTTTTACTTTCTGAATTATATATAAAAAAATAATTTTATTTATAAATGAATTTCACTGTATATAGTCTAAAGTATGAAATGTATGTACAGTTTTAGAATAACGAATTTTTACATTAAACACAACAACACACCATCGCATCCGCGACTCTCCTGTGATTAAAGGCGACACTTCCGGTTTTCTACTTGGAAAATCTCTCTTTTCTGAATTATTATATGACATTCCCACCGGAGCCTCGCTTTCCATTTCAAAGTAACGGCTGCGTGAAATCAGTATATTAGGAAGGTTTTGTGTGGTGTTAATTGGTTTGTATGAAAATAAAACTTTCCGTTCTGTTTGATGAAATTACAGTATAATTCTTTTAAAAATTCAAAAGAATATTATAAGAATGATATATTCAAAATTAACACCAAGTTGACACTGATGTACACAAACCGTTACATAATCTCAAGCAATGGCTAACTCTATTTACATCCTGTTCATTTTCTTGCTGTTGTGTAAATTAAGCTATAATTTAGTGCGTAAAATCCTTTCTGACAGTTAAACACTTGAAATGAAAAATCAAGCATATTGAGCCAAAACATTATGACCAGTCACAGGTGAAGTGAATATCATTGATCATCAACAAGGCCACATATTAAGATCTGGGTATAGATTAGATGGAAAGCAAACAATCAGCTCTCATAATCAACATCTTGGATGCAGAAGAAATAGACAGGAATGAAGATCTGAGTGACTTTGACGAGGGCCAGATAGTGAAGGAGGAGCGACTGGGTCAGAGTATCTCTGAAACGCTGAGGCTTGTGTTGCTCTCGGTCAGCAGTGCGGAGGATTTACCAACAGTGTCCGAGGAGGAACAAAACACAAACCAGTGACAGGGTGTTGGACGCCCAGGGCTCATCGATGCACAACGGCACTGAAGGCTATCCCGTCTGGTCTGAGCCAACAGAAGATCTATGAGGCACACAATTTCAATTATGGTTAAGGGAGGAATGTCACAACACACCGTGGATCTGCTGCGTATGGAGACCAATCAGAGATCTATGATGACCCGTCCACCGTCCAAAGCGGAGCAATGGGCACGAGAGCCTCGAAACTAGACTTTGGAGCAGCAGTGGAAGAAGGTTGCTTGGTCCGATGAGTCCCGTTTTCTTTATAAAAGAACGTGTTCACGTGCGACGTTTACCTAAGGGTAAGGATGCACCAGGATGGACTGACAACGATAAGCCGGTGGAGAGAGCGTGTGACGCTCTGGTCAATGTTCATTCATGTGGACGTTTATTTGACACGTCACCTTCCTAAACACTGTTGCAGAGCAGATTCACCCCTTCATGACAACGGTTCCCTGGTGGAAGCACACAGTCACACTGCACACATTGCTCAGGAATGGTTTGAGGAACATCATGAAGAGTTCAAGGTGTTGCTCTGGCCTCTAAATTCTCCAGATCTGAATCCAGTTGAGCGTCTGTGGGACGTGCCGGACCAACAGGTTCAGTCCACAGCGGCTCCACCTCAAACTACAGGACTTGAAGGACCTGCTGACGTCTCGGTGCCAGAGACCACAGGACACCTTCAGGCTCTTATAGAGGCCATGCCTGGGCGGGACAGAGCAGTTTAGGAAGCACGTGGAGGACCGACAGCAGGTGGTTATAATGTTTTGACTCGTTGTATATGCATAAAAAATATATATAAATGTATGTATAATATAAAAGCATGATTGAAAAAAGGCCAACTATATAAAGCGTTATTTTAATTATTAGTTTCTCCTTGAATTTCAAAATTTGCCAGCAGTCTTTTCAACAGATAATTATTATTTTTTCATTTAAATTTGTGTAAAATAAGTGTTAATTTTAGCAATTTTGCGTACATCTCATGTGCCGTCATATAATTCATTGTGCACACTAGATATCAGTGGCAGCATCAGCGCTTGAGAAACTCAAATCTGTCATGCACAGAATGAAGAGAGGAGCATGTATGTTAAAGGAGGAGCCAGATATCTGCAGCAGTGAGAGGTGGAGTCTGGAGGAGAGGTTAATCTCACTAGGGGCCCAGAGTAACCTTACACACACACACACACACTTAACTAGCTATGTAAATAAGGGCATACCACAGACCCTAACCCTAAAGGTAATAATTTAGCATTTTTAGAATTAAAAAATATATCTATTAAATCTACATATAAATATTTTTTCCAGTTAAGGACATCCCTAAAGGGAGGTTTTATCAGTTTTATCTCCCCTGATAAATATGCCCATAAACAACTCTTAAAAATAAAGGTTCCAAAAGTGATGTCATTAAAGAATCGTTTAGGTTCCCCAAAGAACCTTTCAGTGAAAAAGAACCATTTTTAAAAATCGAAAGAATATTTTATGCAATTGAAAGGTTCCGTGGATGTTAGAGGTTCTTCATTCGTCAATGCCAGTACCTTTTAAGAGTGTATAACAAAGTGAACCCACCTACATGAGCAACATATAAATCCATCATTGCACAAACTAACATGATCAACTCACACACTGCGTCAAACAGCAACATGCATTCGTGCAGGAAGACTGGCACAAGCACACAATGCACACGCACAAACACTGCAGGAGGTGCAGCATTTGGAAAAATCAAACACAAAGCTCCTAATGAAACACACACACACACACACACACACACACACACTGCAGTGCGTTGATTCGGAGTGTGAGGGCCGGACGAAGCCACGCCTCCTTTCCCTTTTTTGTCTTTAACAAAATTCCTCTTTTAAAGAATGTTAGAGGACCCCAACCCCCACCACACACACACACACACATATACGCACACTGAAATCCTCTTTACACATACAAACAAAATCACACTCAGACATGCGTTGTCTTTTCCTCCGATTCACACTCTCACTTCTGTCCTGGATTGACACAAAAAGCTCATGGATTTGTAGAAGATTTGAAACGCAGAGGGACTGTGTGTGTGTGTGTGTGTGTTTGTGTGTGTGTGTCAATGACTACAGGATATTGTATTGATGTAATTGTTGAATTAATAGAGGCTGGGTGCTATTACACCATTTTCCTTCATTACTACAAATCTACCTGCCATCTTTTGGTATAAGAAACATGTAAATGTGCCACAAGAAAAAGTCTAATTAATATACACGTCACACACTGAGAAAAACTGCCTTATCAGATTCAATACAAGAAGTCAAAGTGTTGCAATTGAAAAAAAAATGATATTAACCTACTACACTGAAAAAATGTGTGTATAAACAATTTTCACTCCAAAAATGCTAGTAAATTTCACTAATAGTTACAAAGTATTGGCAAAATTAAACATGACATTTTGAAGTAGAAACAAGTACTAGAAAATAGTTTTTAAAAACAGTCAAATTCTCACTATTAACTAATTTATTTAGAAATGGTTTTGTTTTGTTGTAAAACACAGCAGTAGTCGGTTTTATTTACGACTTAAAAAAAAGGAAGAGAATTCCTCAGATAATTAATATTACGTCCTTCATATGATACTAATTGTTTTAGCTGTCATAAAAAGAAAACCCAAAAGTCTAGAGGAAACTATAATAATGTTTAAATAAGAAAAATGCTATTTAATAAAATATTTAAATCAGCTGTTAAGTCAGTAAGAGTTTTCAGCTGAATACTAATACAATTATGCTATCTCTTTACATATTTTAAAAAATCAGCCTGTCACTTCATTCATTTCCATAGTTGCTTTTACAATCACAACCTCAGAGCTATAATAAATCTTAGATTGTAGTTATTTAATCAACAATAGATAAATATACAAAATAAAGTTTAAATGCAAAGTAAAAAAATAAATAAACCAATTTATCTCTCAATTCTTTTTTTAATGAAAATCTCTCTTGAAGAAAAAAAAAGTCTGAGTTTCTGAGCATGTGATGCAGGTCATAGGTTCGATTCCCAGGATTGTATGAACTGATGAAGAAAAAAAATGTGGATAAAAGCATCTGCCAAATGCATAAATGTAATGTTAACCCACATAATTCTGGCTTGTTTGTAAGTAATTGCCCTGGTCTCCTCAAGTAACAGCAGATTCTGTTTCTGTCCAGAATATCAGGGTTAGACAGACACACAGATCAATAATCAGCTGTACACACTCTTCTTATCACAAACACAATGCACAACGGCTGCGTACATCACCATAATATTATACACCCTGAGCTCTAGAACTGCGTGTTTGCTGGTTTCAGGATTTTCACACACAGTAAAAAGACATTGTTTCAAAAATATCACAAAAAGGAAATAAAACCACACAGCTCTTCCAGATGACAGACACGGCTCTAATCAATACGCTTTCACACGCTTGGGCCATGAGGAAAAAGCAGCCTTCGTTTTCCAAATGCATTCAATACAATTGTTTACTTCATGCTTATCAGAAGAACCGTTTTATCAGGAGTACAAAACGTTCTTACAATAACTACTCAAATGAATACAAGGCAGGAAATGTTCCTTGCTTATGAGTTAGTGTTACAGCACAGATTTCACATAAAGATTTAACACAAATATATAGTTTATAGTTAGTAACTAGTGCATTTATTGTGCATGTCAACTGGCAGTTCAAACTGGCAGTCAACTGAATTTCTAACTCAGACATTGATATTTCTTTGATTTCAACCAGCTTATTTATATATTTATATGTTGCCCTATATATACTTATCTTACACTCAACAGCACACATAACATTCTGACTGTGTCCCTGGTTAATGTTTATGTTTGTCTTTTTTGAGAACTGCATTTCCCAGAATGCACTCAGGTTTAGGGGCTACTAGCAAAGAGAGAGGTTCATGTTTTAGCTCATGCTCAAAAAAATCATGTCCACACAAGATTTCAGGGGGGAAAAAATTACATTTAAATGAAAAATCAATGTAACTTGAATGTAAATAACACTGCAAAACTCCATTTCAAATAATTTAGTACATATTTTGCAGGACAAATCTTTCTCTCGGTTATCGAATTCCACACATTTACCCAAATCAACATGCAATACAATATAATTCAACCAAATTCTAGGCAATAATGTGCCTATAAAAACACTAATCACATATGAATCCAGAAAGCAACATAAAGTGGTTCAGCAATTGTAATTCAGTTGAACACATAATAACTTAATTTATTTAAATAGCTTTAAAAGACAGATAGATAGATAGATAGATAGATAGATAGATAGATAGATGTATCCTTATGCACACTAGCTGTTATGTTATTGAATTTCAGATTTTAAAAGGATCATGCAGACGTGTTTTGTAACAATGCAAATTTTCAGTCACATGAATCATTTTAACATCTCATTAACATCCAGCAGTATACATAACACTGTTCGACAATATTATCAGCAGCAACAGATAATAAGAACACAATGTATCAGAAAGCAGCAGAAATCAGCAAAACTGACAGCAGAACAACAGTGCAGTGAATTCGGAAGGAACCTCTTGTTCTCTCTGCTTTTGTTCTTATAATCTGCATATGCTGTTTTGAGGTGCCATAGAAAGCTTGGGAAATGATGAAAGGAGATAAGTTCCGGTTTAGTACATATGTCCGTATTGATTTAGCTCTGAATGTCCATGAGAAGAGGACGAAATGTTGTGTAAAGGGGGCTGAACTACACCCATGTAAACACGAGAGCACATGATGTTCAGTACAACAGTCCACCACACCGAAATAGCTTGCCATTCTTCAAAAGCCTGATTGTGAAAGCAGTCTGATCGTCGTGTGCTACATGTGACAGATTTTCCGACATGTTGGCAGGTTTATCAGACATGTTCCTGTGAGCATGAGGCGAATTTTGTGCGTGTACATTGCCTACCCTCTCTTTTATCTTCCTAATGAAATCTTAAGGTTCCTTTAAGACGTGCATCGTAAATTCCTCAGTGTTTACTACTAATACGGCGTTCGTGTGATTATATCAATGGAGGTGATCCAGAGAGTAAAGATGTGTTTGTGGCGTGAGTAGCGCAGCTCTTAAAGTGACAGGAGATGAAAACGCAAGCGTGTTTACTTCTGCTTTCCTCAGACACATCTGCTGATGTCAATGACTAGCGACAGATAACGTGGGAGAAAAAAAGAGAGTCATAAGAACGAGTGAAACCAAGATGGACTTACTTGGTGAACGAACACGTCTAGTGGAGGGTCCACTGGCTTCCCCTCGCTGCTGGTCATCGATATAAATCCAAAGCCCATGCGGACATTAAACCACTTGCAGTAACCCGAGCCAGCCAGAATCTGCGGCGGAGTCCTAGTGGTGTCCGACCCGCCACCTCTGCGCGGCCCTCCTGTGCGGTCAAGGAAGAAAAGCCCATAGTGATGTACGCCCGTCTACGTTAATGAGATCAAGCCTATACTTTGTTCTCGTTGTAGCCTACACATTGACCGTGGGTCTGCGTGGGCAGCGTTTCTGAGGGAAATCCCCAACTACACAACAACACGCTTTCTACGCACCGATGTGTCTCACTTGTCTACAACCAGGGCCCATAGACTCCCCTCTCTCTTCTGTCAATCAATATATGAGGTTTTTACTGACAAACTTTTAAACTTATACATGTCCCCCCTTGTGTATTTCGTTACATCCTAGTCTACAACCACCTAAAACCCACCCTCTGGAAAACTGGAGTAAGTCAATGAAAAGTAGAGCTACACTTCAGATGGGATGGCGTAGTGCATTGTGAATGCTCAATGTGCCTGGTTAGTAGCTATAGCTACTATGTAACTTCTTGTAGTCGTACATCTAATGCATGTGAACCGCCTGGCGTGGGGCAGGTGTGCACACGTTATCCGCCCCCCCTCACTACCACTGGCGCAAACGGCTCTTCATCACGCGTACAAACAACGTAAACAAAGCGAGGCGGTGCGCGTGGAATAATACGAGTTCTAATCTGAACGTAAAAAGATATAATTAAAAAAGCAAAAAGCGTCGTAACCTTCGGCCATGTTTCCCCGCGGACCCTCCGTTCCAAAGTTCCAGCGAAATCGTTTCCTCCGTGAAATGGGGTGATGCGCGTCACCGTCGATCCGACATCCCGATTTCCAGCGGGCACAAATTTAGCGCGCATGATACGGCGTGCGTCTCCTTTTTGGATATTTTGTCATGTCTCTTTTAACATCTCATATTCTCTCTCTCTCGCACATTCATTCGCTCTCTCTCTCTCTCTCTCTCCCGCTCTCCGTTTCTCATTCGCTCGCTCGCAGCGTTGCACACGTGACTCCTCCGTGAGCCCGGGAGAGGGAGCGGACTCGGAACCGGGCTGGACTTCAGCTCTACTGCTGCGTCACGTAAATGCATCTCCGTTTGAACAGGTTAAGTTTTTTTTTAACGCGTGTTAAGACGTCTAAAATCTTTATCTTTGCATGTTCTAAAAGTCATTGGAGGGGCAATAAAAAGTCCAGTATTTTTGGGATTTGTTTTTTCTCTCTTCCATTTAACAATTGTAATGATCCATTATGTAACCAAATTCCAAACGCTGGTGACAGGCATTATATTTATTGTCTTGTGAAAGTAAATAGGCTACTTGTAGGCCTATAACCCTTCATTTTTAATGTTCTCGCTTGGTGTATCGAAATGCAAACAGTTTTCCAGAATTTATCTTTTTTTAAAGGGTGCATTTTTCAAGAGGTTTACTCTTTCATTAAACAGTAATAATCGTCGTATTGTATTAAGTTGTTGTATTTAAAGTTATAACTTTATGTAATTAGCCTACCTAATAAGACGAAAACGTTTCTTCTAAATGCATTAGGTGTCCTTGAAAATTCCCATAAAAAGAACATTTTCTTTTTCTTATGCTGCTGATGTCTTTCTGCTTTGGTTTAAAACGTTTCCAAAACATTCCTTATTTGGCAGAAATTATTTATCGCTAATTGTGGAAAGCGCATTGCAGTTTGCATTTGTTGTTTTGCTGCAGTAGCCTACAAACGTCAATGAGACTGAATCACAAGAAGAGCTTTATTGACCAAGTGCTCTCTCACACACATATAGGCTACACAGGGATTTGTTTTTGGTTAATGTGAGATTTGAGCACGTACAAATAGGCCTATGTGCCTACATGTGGATACATTACAACAATAAACGTCAAGACAGAACAAACATAAAGACAATAAAATGTATGTACGTGTATTGCATCAGTAGCCTATATAGCCTACAAAAGCTGCATTATCTGTTTATTTATGAAAAGGCATCATTGATCCACAACGAGCATCGCTGTATTTATTGCAGTTTATTAATTGTTCGGAAACCCATTAATGTTCTAAAATTAAAATATGGAAGGGGTGAAATATAATCTTACATTTCATAGATTCTTTCTGTGGCTGTGCTTATTGAGTTCTTTTGAATTGTATCTGGGTGGTCAAATGTGGCCAAATGTGCACCAAACCAACAAGTTGAAATACAAGAATTAATGGGAAATTAGTTCAAACTGAGAACTGAAATAATTGTCTACTGTTATAAAAACTGAATGTTTTCGTTTCTAAAAGATATTTGTTCAGTAAATGTTTCTGAAAACCTCGTGATCAAACCTGATAGCTTGGCTGAGGATGTTTTTCTGTCTTTTGAGTCGGAGGAAAAACACGTTGGAGGAGTGAATCAACATCTACCCCCACCGCTTCTGTGCCCCGCCTATTCTCCCCTAACCCCCACCCATCTCTGCCGACCACCCTCCGGAATTCACCCCTGCCCCCAATCCCCCCACCCCCTGCAGCAGTGTGTGTGTGTGGAGGGGATGGATGGTGGTCGTGCCATTACGGCGCAGGTCACGGATCTGGTCACCGGTGTCAGATGTTTTGGAGTTTCTCATTTCCTGCACGAGGGTTTCCCATCCACCATTCATAAAACAGCCCCGCGAGTGCCGGGAAACACGTCCCACGAGGTCACGGACACACCCTACATGTCCCCGTTTGATCCCGTTAAACCATCGAATAGGTTCTTCAGCACATATAGATAAAGAAAGATCTTAGCTACTTAGAAAATCGTTTATTGGAAACGCATGACTGTGAGAATAATATAAAGCAACAGCACTGATATTGATCTGAGTTTTTTTTTTTTTAAATGCATTTTTGATTTTGGAGTTTAAAACAGCCACATGTTTAGTTCTGGTGAATATTTAATGTAGGCTAACAGGTTATTGATTTTGACCTGTTGAGTTTAATGCTTGACAGAATAACATCAATTAAAACTTTCCCTTAAATCTACATGTATAACCATGTTTAATTTTAAGCTCTCTTTAAATCAATGACACTTTCAAATTATATTTAAATGTGAAATAAAACAGTAATACATACTAAAGCAAAAAAAAACATTTTTTGAACATCCATGGAACATTTACATTCCAAAAAAAGTTATTTATAATGGAAAAAGATTCTTTATTATTCAGATGGGTTTCACATTTTTATTTTAAGAACTGATCACTGAAATGTTCTTTGTGGAACCCAAAATGGTTCTTCTAAGGCATCACTGTGGGGAAAAAAACTTTTGGAACCTTAATTTCTATAAGTGTATTGTTTAAACCCTAAATAGCATATAATTCATATGATACTTTTAAACCTTTTGAAGAATATATTATTTTCTTTTTAGAACAAACCAACTTTTCTGATTATTCAAATCCAAACTCATGATCAACCACCAGAGAAATTAAATCAGTGACATGTGGAATTATTATCAAGACTATGCAAATGGTGCTATTGAAATGCAAAATGGTTTACCAATTGACATTTTTATTCAAATGCACAAAATTTAAAAGAAAACACATACTGAACAAAAGCACCCTGAAAACACTCATTGGGTCTTGAAAGGGATCGTTTATTTGGACTTCCCAACAGAATGTGAAAATACTTGTTTAATTTACTTTAATTAAAGTATTCAATTGAAATATTTTTTGTAACATTGCAGCAGACACGATCCCAGTTTAACCCATCCCTAATCTGAGTTTACAACAGAAGCCTTCCAGACATGCGTTGTGCTTAAAGCAAACAAACTGGAGGGTTTCTTGGACTGTTTGGATGTATTGAGCAGTTGTGATCCGCCATCCCTGCACCTCGCCCGTTCACCCGTTCACCCACCCCCACCAGCCGAACCCCCGAGCAGACGCATACTTGTCAATAGAGTTCACAAGAGTTTATTCGGCTCTTTTCTTTTGGTTGCATTCGTTCAATTCCTCCATCTCTCCGATATTATCTAACGAAGCCAACACAAACCCGACCGTTTTAGAAGCCATGAAACCGATGCACAACTAATCAGAGGTAAATATCCAGTACATGGGGAAGAGCATTTAAATGCTTCATTCTCAGTTTTACACGTGAAGGCTGCTGCTACATCATTGTTCTTACAAAGAGCAATACAATGTGCTTTCATTAGAAGGTAAGGACTTCTTCAGAACATACACGATATCACAATTATATTAGTTCTAAAAACAGACATAGCCTACATTTTAAAACCAGACACAAATTAGTTTTATGATGATAAGGGGTTGGTTAAAATAAGAGATCTTAAATTAAATCGATTTTCTACAACACATAGTTTCCTAATTGTCACAGTCCAATCTCAGTGTAAAATATTTGTCTTTAGCGTGATTTTTGGGCATTTTGTCAAACCCAAAAAGACTTGAGACAGGGAGATGAGCAGTTTTTTCTTTTGCCAATTTTTACATTTCAGATGTTGTTTTATAGGCCTACATTTTTCGTCTCCCTTAAATTGGAGAAACGTTTTAAAAACGTTATTGGATTTCAGATTAGGCAGATTTGTCAGATCTGCCTATTTTCTGTTTAAAAACGATGTTTACATGCTTTTCTTGACAAAATTCTTCACAAACAAATTAACATGGTAACATTTTGTCTGGACGATTTAAATAGCCTACATGAAAATGACTCATTAAACAAAACTGGAATCTTTATGGAATGTATTAATTTATGTTAGTTTATAGGCTGTTGTTTTATAATGGTTAATCTTTTTTTATGTATGGACTGGTAGCATGTGTTATCTTTGCTTTAAAATAGCTAATAGTAGCCTACTCAACATATAACACATGCACTCTAAGCATTTTAACAGCTCGCATCAGCATTCCCTGTAAAGATATTAACATCTAACGCGGGTTATTTATGTTGGCGGCTGATTCATCCATTACGTCACAATTAAATCATGACGTCGACTCCGTCTGTCTTTGAGTCGCTCACTGCTTGTAAAACTGCACGAACGACGTGACGACGTTTTTTTCGCTCTGGTTTTATTAGTTTAATCACATGTAGGCTATATGATTATGACATAATAAAGGTCCACAAGCTCTCAGAGACTATAGTGACCATTCAAACTATCGATCTTCTTCTATGTTCATGCGCTCACAAATGATATTATTGTTAGCTGTTATGTTCGTATTTGTTTACACTCTATATCTCACTCACCTGAAATAGAGTACACGGCCATGCTGTATGAACTCCGTGTCTGACCCTGAGGATGAGTCAAAATAGTGCAATGATTATTTTTGATTTATAGCCTATACCTAAATTCTTCTGTGCATGTTTTAGGCTAATGCACCGACCGAGGTTGGTTTCTGCTTTGTTTGGGCTGCTTGTGGCTCGTTCGTTTATGCCGAATAGAGGATTTTTCCAGCATGAATATTTATTCGAGCCTGTGAAATTTAAGAGGAGTTTAAATCTCCTTTAATATAAAAGGCGAATAATGTGCAGGGAAATCTCCTTTAAAGCGCACAAACTCGCGCTTTAATTTGAGATACACGGAGTTCTCCAAATAGACTAGGCTATTTAATGACTATGCCTATGTAATATGGCTGACCTATTATTATTATTTACGCGCGTGTTTTAATGTGATGCTTTTAAGTTAAAGTCAACTGTATGTTGGCTACATAAAAATATGAAATTGTATGCAGGCATAGGCCTACCTGTATGCTGATGTGAAGAGATCTTTACGTTTCAGATCCAGAATGGTGTGGATAATGAAACGAAACTTCTCAGAAAACTCCAGACAATCTTTGGAAAGTTCATTAGCGTCAAAATATCCTGTCAAATTCGGCAAACACCTGTTGGGGGGGGGAAAAACAGTCATCCCTGCTCCTTTGATATAACATAGAATCAGCAGAACATTCCATGATGTTTGTAAATAAATTCTTGAATAAGATTATTGCATTAAGCTGTAATTCTTGTGTTTTTTAAACAAAATTGAATTGTTAAGTTTGTTTAAAACTGGTAAAGTCAACTAACCGACCTGTATTCTGATTAAATAAAACTTAAACCACAAACCTCTTTTATTTTTCCCTTATGCTTTTACAGTGAGGATTTAGGTTACAGATGATTCTAAAGCACATGATTGGATGACAGGCTCTAATTGGCAGCCATTTTGTGTAATCACTTTTAAAGGCCCACTGAAGTGCCTAGACACACTCTAGATTTATTCAATAAAAAATCTATTATTCAATGTGTTGACATATTTTCCACTGAAACAGGAAAATAGGGCAGGACATACCGATCAACTCCTCCCCCTTTCTTTAAATGGCCAATAGCATTTATTTTATATTAATTGATATGCCGTTGAGCTCGGTAAAGCCACAGTTTCCTCCTATCTCCTCCATATAGCTTTAAAATGTAGAATTCTGTGCAGAATTCAAATGGGTCCGATATGTTTGGTGGGCTGACTTGCGCATATGATCCACTCTGTCCTATTGTGCCTCTGAACCGGAGCTACCAGACTTCATTAGCCCTGATAGAAAGCATATGTATACTGTCTGAATTGTTCCCTATCCCCTATAGCCTATGCACTATTTAATTATACATGGTGAATGGCACATGCATAGTACATGCCATAGAATGCCATTCACCATGTATAATTAAATAGTAAATGTGTGAACATTAAACAAGTGACTGATTTCAGCTGCAGCTTCACCTACACTATATAGCCTATATATATTAGAGGGCGGGACAATTCAGATTCTAGAGAGCATATGACATGTGCAGAGTGATGTCATCAAAATCACTGATCCATATAAGCAGAAGTGAAAGACTAGTTTTGAATGCTTATATCTTCTAGATGCGAATCTTGTCATTGTTTTGGAGCACACTTAGAACATTAAGGCTAAAAGCCCAAAAACTTTTTCAAATTTAGATTTCATCGGGACTTTAAATTCAAGACAAAATTCAACAAACCAACTAAAGGAGATCACTGGACTTATCTTTGGGAAAAAATCTAAATTACTAGCTTGTGTGTATTATGAGGCCAAATAAAAACACACAAACTGGCAGTTTAATTAGCTTCAAGGTTACAGTAGGAAGAATGTAGTTCCAGCAGCGCCACCTGGCGGCCAATCGGCGTAATGACGTCAGTGAGACGTTCTGCAGAGGGATGAGGTTCAGCTACAGGTGATGCTGGTGTATGATTCAGATGTAGACCTATATCCTCCTGACCAGGAACAGCCTTCTGTCCTCTGACATTATATTTTAGTGAATTATACATTATACATTATACATTATACAGGTCTCACCTTGACAACAACTTCTTATTGGTCTTTAAAAAGACTGGCATTCATTTCGTGATCAAATCTAAGCAAACGTGATCATATTTTTGTGATTATCATTTAAATCTGACTACTTTTCAAATAGTTTGCCATAAATCAACATCTCAGTAAAATGTATGGTTTAAACAAAATATGACTTTCTGTTACCAAACAGGGCACTTTTGTACATGTTCAATGTATGTTTATCAGGAATTTTGGGAGACAACAAATAAATAGGGAAATAAATGATATATCAATATTCCTGTGAAATATTACATATTATTATGAAAATGTTGCCAGTTATTCCTCTCATCATTACACTTATTTTTTCATTATGTTGCTCCAATACATTCATTTGCAAATAAGATACATTGTATTGAATGGGACTATTTCACTATTACACATTTACTACACAATTTTACCCACATTTAGCATAAAGTAAAATGAAACATATAAAGGAATTAATTGATATACCATGATATTTATTGGTGAATGAAAATGACTTTTTTTGTCTATACAGTGGACATAGCATAACATGAAAATATAGATATTTTTGTCAACATTTTTCTGGATCTCGGGAGGATATAGCCTAATTTAGCAAACTGTAAAGTATGAAACTGTTATGTGGGCAGTTCAAAATAAAAGTTTGTATAAATGTGAAGTTATTGAATAAAATCTTGCCAGAGTGACACAATGTCTTGGTTTTGATTATTATAATAATTTTCTTCTGTTGAAATTGTCCATTGCAGCCTTCCATTCTATAACACTCAAACAAATACCGTAAATCCAATATTCAGAGAATGAGACATAAAATCTGGGAATGTTTGTGTTTTGAATACAAGGACATCATGATCAGTCACCTATTGATTTTACAGACATGCAGTTTCATCATATGCCGACATGCGCACTCTTACCTTTCATCCGCCATTACCGGGGCGTCGGGGAAACGGGTGTGTGTGCGGGTGTTTATTCCGCAGCTGTGTGTGTTTATGATGTCTGGGTGATGGGTGTCGGTGGAGATCTCCCGGTTCTGTTCAGCATCAGCTCTCCACATCACATCCTCCATAGACACCGCGCGACTGACGCTAGTAGACATGCGCAGATTACATCAAACTTTACGGTTGCTTCAAAAACAAAACCATTTGTTTTTATTGCTAGATTGACTAGAGTAGTGTTCTAGATCGATATAGCAGCCTAATCTATTTGATGTAGCCTATCTAATAGGCTTGTGTTCACTCAAATATTTAACACGGATGTTTGTGATTTGTACTTTTTTATGTGACGTGTAATAAAAACCCAATGTTGTTTCTTCCTTTGAGTTCACGGTAATCAATATTATCATCAGTCATTATTGCGGGAAAATGGGGGAGGAAAATGTATCGCTCCATCTACTGGTTATAATGAGGTCGTACAGCAATTTGAAAATTCTGTCAGAGAGTCGTACTTTAAACTGGACAAATAGCCTACAAAAAAAAACAATGCTAGCCTACATGTTTTGCGTCGAAATTTGTGAATGTGTTCAAATAAACGAGACATTATTTTTTAGTTTTTATGAAACCACCAACCAATATGAAGACTGTATAAAAAAACACATTAGGCTATCTCACTTTTGCTGTCCTGGCAATCAATGCTTTGTTTAGTAGCATTTTTATTTATTTTTTGCATACATTTATAGTTGTTTGAGGTGATTATTTATAGTCTGTTTATTATAAACAGGTGTTTTTTATAGAGCTTAATTCTTGAGGCTATAGGCTACCTAAAATGTTTTGCTTAAGTAAGCCCATACGTATTAGTTATCATATAATAGCCTACATATATTAAGTTCATTAGGCCTATTATCGTTATTGCACACAGTGCTAATATTAAATAGGCCTAGGCCTATATAAATCCTTGAATTTCTTTTCTTTCTTTTTAGTATTTGACAACACTATACCTGTCCAGTGCATAGTGTTTTACAGATTTTAGTGGAATACCATATAACAACAAGGTTTTAAGTCCAGTTTCACACATTCTTGTTTTCTCTATATGGTTTTGTTTGTTTGACTGCTGTAGGCTACTGGGATTTTTCATAAATGTCAGGTTGAGGAAAGTCGTCACATTTGTATTGGGCAGGTCGTCACTTGTTTCTGTTGTAATTTTACAACAACAACAAAAACTAGTTTTTTTCATAAAACTAGTTTTTTTTTCTTCTTATTTTTATTACAATATCCGCTGACCAAATGTAACCTTTTTGTAGTTTAATAATGCTTTTCTCCGTCATAACAGTTTCACAGTTTGAATTTTGCTGCAAAAGTTCCAATTATGACGTACTAAGGAACTTGCTACAGATCAACGACCGGTTAGAAAAAGTAAAAGAGAAGAAAAAAAAAGACAACCGAAAAAGAAAAAAAAAACGACCGGTTCTCGCTTAGGCTATTTGTGACTGACATTTTTGGCTAATGCTTTGTTTAGTAAATTATTAAGTCACTAATTTAATTAAAAAGTACAACGATTGTTTAAGCTTTATTGCATTTGGATTTTTCTATTCCAAACAATAAAGGGTATTGGTTTCATCAAATGTTTCATTCTTCAGTCCTGCCTCTTCCTCTAAAAGCTTTTCTGGAATTATTTTATGCAGTATCGACTATTTCACATGTCATAGATCCATGCTGTTATTCAATTATTAATGCAAATGAATTTAGTTGATGCTGAAGGGCGGCTACTGTCAGCTGTATTCACTGCAAGCAGATAAACACCAGCACATGACGATTTTATTTTCTGTGCTGTCTGTCATCGTGTGGTCTAAATAAACACACGGTTAATTGATATCGTTTAGCAGGCAGTTATGCTATTCATATATTCTTTGCTTTTGAATGCATTATATTAGGCTAACAATGTATAATCTTTAAAAATGATTTTAGCTATATCTGTCACAATGAGATTCATTCATGTGCTAGATGAGATAAAATAACTATTCGTTAAACGCGTTACACAAATGAACGAGAACGTATATATTTTCAACGTTCTATTTTTAATTATAGACCTATATAATTTAAAAATAAAATAAAAATATTGCTGAGCATAACTGAAGAAAAAACGTATACATTAAGCTACCTGTCTGTCATCTTAATTCATAACTTTCATACTTTTATGATAGGACCAAAACAGTTATTTTAAATAGGCCTACTTTCATTAACATGAAGGAAGAATAAACAATATTTCTACAGCATTTATTAATCTTAGTTGATGTTATATTCAACATTTAGCCTATTACATTATTAAAATTAAAAGTTGTATTTGTTAACATTAATGTACTGTGAACTAACATGAACATATGACCAGTTGTATTTTTATTAACTAACATTAACAAAGATCGATAAAAAAAATAACTGCTCGTTGTTAGTTCGTTAATGGCCTACATTAACAAGTGAGACCTTATTGTAAAGTGTTACCAAATGTTAGGCTAATAGTCGATCGTATGACAATTTTACACATTTTTAATTAAAAAAGATGTGACTGTCTGGTGGTTTATAAACGGACCATTGATCTGGTTTTTTACTATAAAACACTGTTAAAACAGTAGAAACGTTTGGTGACGTGCAAAAGTAAATATAAACGGCATTAAAGAAGTATTACAGAATTTATATAAGAAATATACAGTCTTAAGATTACAGACTTTTTTTTATTATTTCCCACCCCCCAAAATGTTTTTGAGCAGATGTGTGATCGTCCCACCAGCCACCAGGAGGAGACAGAAATACACTGCAAATAAAAGATTTTGGCAGTGATCTAGAGACTAACTCGATTAGAAGTTGAACAGAAGTAAATCTTTGACCAAGTTTTCTCTTTATCATATTACTACAACATTATTTCCTTCGTTAAAGTTTTTTTTATTCCAAAAAGAATTTAAAGGGTTAGTTCACCCAAAAATGATCCCATAATTTACTCACCCTCGAGCCATCCTAGGTGCGTATGACTTTCTTCTTTCAGCCGAACACAATCAGAGTTAGATTAAAAATCATCCTGGCTCTTCCAAGCTTTATAATGACATTGAATAGTTTTTGAAGCCCAAAAAAGCTCATCCATCCATCATAAACGTAATCCATTCAACTCCGGTGTGTTCATAAAGGCCTTCTGAAGTGAAGTGAAGCGATGCATTTTTATAAGAAAAATATCCATATTTAAAGCTTCATAAACTATAATCACTGGCTTCCGGCAACAGCCGTACATACGCACGTTCACGAGAGGTGACCTCTGACCCAATGTACGATGCTTCAAGAACCATTGTTTTGAAATATGTTTTAACTTCACAAACCATATTGATCAGTGGTCTTTTTGGTGCTTATGCATCTCACAGTAACTAAAACACACACACACACTCGCCATTACAAACCCTCCATGCTTGAATAAACGGGACCAACATGTAACTTAAACAAGCTTGTTTTTAATGGATCTGCAAAATCGTTTGAATTTCCAAAGAGAACGCTCCCCTCCCTGACACGTATCTGGACTAGAAGAGATACTTCCTGTGAATTACAAACATGGCAAAACTTACAAAAGACCCCAAAAAACCCAAAGAAACCAGCATGCAGGAGAGAATGAGTAACTGAGTGAGGGGGAAGGGGGGACAACAAAACAAAACAAAAATACATTGAGGAGATTCAAAAAACAAGTCATTCTGAAAAATAAAGAACAAACTAAATTTAAAAACAAAACAAAATGTATAATGCCATTCTCTTCTGAGCAAAATGGTTGAATCCAGATGGTTCCACTCGGGCGTGTGTTGTGTGGGGTTGAGTTAGCAGGTCAAGCAGAGAGGAGAGGACCAGTGTGTGTGTGTGTGTGTGTGTGTGTTACAGAAAAGTGGTGTTTAAATGTGTTTGGGGGGGGGGGTGAGCTCTAAGGCTCTACATTAAGGCACCGGACGAAAGAAATCAAATAAAAAAAACAAAACAAACAAAAACTTCTAGAGAAGATCTCTCACACTAACACACAACACTAACCCCAAAACACTGGACAAAAGTCTTCATCTAGGATGTCATACTGAACGCTACGCCGCTCCTCTGCGCCGACGGACAGCGTCTCCAGGTCCACTGACGCTCTTTATGTAGTGGTGAATGCGAGTTTGTTTTTCGTTTAAATTCATTTCATTCATTCTTTCTTTAATCTTTAAAATAAGTACGAAGAAACATGAAAAGACTCTCTTTACTTTTTTTCAGAAATAAAATGATGTCAGCAAGCAGTCGTGAGTGTGAGAAACGTTAGAGATGTGTTTTACAGAGAATCCCATTAGAAGGACAGAACGGAAGAGTGTTAGACAGAAATGAGGGATAAGTGAAAGAGAGAGAGAGAGAGAGAAAAAAAGAGGGATATAGAAGAACAGATTGTGTGTGTGTGTGTGTGTTTGTGTAAAGTGTGTGAGTAACTGTGTCTGTTCAACTGCAGCACTTGGTCTTCCATCCTGTGACTCCGCCTCCAGTGCTGATGTCCACGTTTTCACTGTTGGGCTCTTTTACGGGCGTCTGCAAAAAAACACAAAAAATATATATTTTTTAAAAATAAAAAAAAGATTTTGCTCATGTAAACATCACACTTTGAGCTTTGGCGCCAACTCAAGTTTGTCTCGATCATTTCGGCTTTGGTTGGTTTCCAGCACCAAACCCACACCACTGGTTGAGTCAGTGTTGCAGTCCGGCTGATCAGGATGTTCAAACAAACAGAGCGATATTTTGATGGGGCCACAATGTTTATACTTTTCACTGGAATCAACCTATTAAAGGGATACTCCACCGGTTTTTCATAGTAAACTGTGTTATTCCCTTAACTAAGACGAGTTGATACATACGTCTCTCGTCTCAGTGCGTGCACTCAATCGCTCTGTGTTGTGGCGAAACTTTGTTAGCACTTAGCTTAGCCCAGTTCATTCAATAGGATCCAAGCAGAGAAGCGACCAAACACCTCCACGGTTTCCCTATTTATAAACAGTTACTCGAGTAGTGTAACTCGACCAAGAACGGTGACAAAATAAAACGTTGCGCTTTTCTAAGCGTGTAAAATGGATTACTATATTGTATGGCAGAATACCATAGCAAGTGGTTGACTCGGCGTAGTAATATCGTCACTCGTGTGAAAAATCCTCTCCCTCTCATTTGCGTCAATATTACTACGCCGAGTCGAAGTGCTCCCAACCACTTGCTATGGTATTCTGCCATACAATATAGTAATCCATTTTACACGCTTAGAAAATCGCAACGTTTTATTTTGTGTCACCGTTCTTGGTCGAGTTACACTACTCGAGTAACTGTTTTATAAATAGGGAAAACATGGAGGTGTTTGGTCGTATCAACTCGTCTTAGTTAAGGGAATAACACAATTTAATATGAAAAACCAGTGGAGTATCCCTTTAATGGTATACAGTTTTAATCAAAATTATTCAACCCCCATTGCAAATCAGGTTTATTGGCTAAATTTACAGACTTTCAGCAGTTTGCACTGAGCAAATCAAACAAAAGTCATTGAAATAGCTCAACACCAATGAAAAAAACACACTCCAAAGCCACACCTCCTCCAAAACACATGAAGGCGCGCACACACACACACGGCTGCTCTCAGCAAAGCTTCATAAGAGACAGCGTTAAACTACCTCATGTCTCAAAGCACATAACATTACAAAATAATAAACGTAAACAACTTCGAGAGCTTGTATTCATTGATGTGTTGATAGGGAAACGCATAATTCCACTAACTAAGCTGGCTGTCGTCAAAGACATACACAAATTCATCAGTGTCACAAATCAACTGAAACAGAACTGGGGTGGGATTCTTTAGTGATTCAATTAGGATTCAGGGAATCACAATGCAATTTATTCAGCGAGGTGATGTGGCTCATCTTGTTGAATTATGATTCTGACCATACAGACTCGTTTCTGCTCTAAAATAATAGTATCTAGAAGAGAAAACACCATCTGAATACACGAGAGAGGTCAGCTGCTGTAACTGTGAATTTATGAGTCAAATTAAACAACATCGATGCTCTTTAGCATTACAATGTTTTTGCATAAATGGATAGTTCACCCACTCAATCTCAACCCATCCTAGGTATATATGACTTTCTTCATTCAGCCGAACACAGTCGGGGTTATTTTAAAAAATCCAAGCTTCCAAGCTTTATAACGGGAGTGAATGGTAAATGGAACATCCATCAAAAAAATAATCCATACGACTTCAGTGTGTTAATAAAGGCCCTCTGAAGTGATGCGTTTTTGTAAGAAAAATATCCATATTTATAACTTTATAAACTATAATTATTGGCTTCCGGTAACAGCCGTACACGAGTCAGGTTCCGGCTGAGGAGTAAAAAAAACATTCACTCCCATTATAAAGCTGGGAGGAGCCACAATATTTTTTCGATTGTGTCAAATACACTTAGAATAGCTTGAGTTCATTTCTGGGGTGAACTGACCCTTTAAATGCATTAAACTCAGTCATGCCGATGGTGATCTCAGTCAGCGGTTCCAGAACTCACCTTTCTGAGAATGTCTTCTGCTAACGTGAGGAACGCCTTCTCGATGTTGATGTTGGCTTTTGCACTTGTCTCGAAGAAGCGTATTCCGTGTTCTCTGGCGATCTAAGGATCAGCACAACAACAGTTAATAGTGGTCGAATTATATATTGCCGAGGCTGATATTTGCCTTTTTTTTTTAATAATTTGCATCGGCTGACAAAGTTTTTCTGTTTGGCTAATGAATGGGACTTATTTTGAAAGCACGGACACCGCCAGCGCCTGAGCTCCCATTCTCCGTCTTTATTCATTTACGCTCTGTCTAATTAATTACAGAATCAAGAAGTTGCAGATTTATTTTTTAACAAGTTCAAATAATCTTTTATTTCATATTCATTTCTAATATTATATAACAGTAAATATACATTTAATTTCAGTAATTGTTATGCGTGTGTTAATCAAAAACTAGTGGACAAATTGACCATCCTGACCCATCCATAGCCTCTCACCTGTTCCCCCTTGGCTTTTGGTACGATACGTTTGTCCTCCATGTCACACTTGTTGCCTAGCAGCATCCTCTCCACATCCTCATTAGCATGCTGCAACAAACACACACACACACACACACACACATTTGAGACGATGCATTCTTATACTATCCTTACAAATAGTGACATTTAGACTGACAGTCCAAATGAAAGTGGCTTCAGAAGTCTTTGAAAAACAGTACTGAGGTCCTTAAGGCCCTTGCACACTGAGTCTGAATTCGCATCCGGAAAAATCGGATCGGGTTCGATTTTCTGTGTTGTTCGCATCCGTAGCAAGCAGTTCGAATGGTGTTTTGACAATTCAGAGCCACCGAATCACGAATACGAAAAAACGCACACGAAAATTTCTGCCTATTTTTTTATTTATTTATTTATAAGGACAACATTAATCAACATTACTGTAAATGTGCCAGTGTTAGCCTACTGGCTAATTTTCAACTGCAGTCCTTCGGCAAGATGTTTTGAAACCTTAAAAAAAGAACTCTGTGTGCAAGGGCCTTTAGTTTTGTAACAGTTCTGCGTTTTGATATGTGCTTGTTGATATGAACAACATGCCACCAAACACAACACAACCACATCCCTAATGGAGTCTCGTTATATGGATTCTCTTGAAATTGCTGATAGTTGGGAAATTCTGCATGAATCATCACACTGAAATTCAAAAAGTCAGCAGTTTCAATTCACGGCTACATATCTTTAAGTTGGTGTTTTTACAGGACTGGAACTTCAGAAGTCCTACACCAGCGGTTCTCAACTCAAAACTGGGTCGCAGGCCTGTTCTATTATTTATAATAATAAATAGCAACTAACCATATGATCATGCATAGAGTAGTAAAATAAGGTCTGTTCTATTTATAATAATAGCAACTAACCATATGATCATGCATAGAGTAGTAAAATAAGGTCTGTTCTATTTATAATAATAAATAGCAACTAACCATATGATCATGCATAGAGTAGTAAAATAAGGTCTGTTCTATTTATAATAATAAATAGCAACTAACCATATGATCATGCATAGTCAGACTAGTAAAATAACACACTTGGTCAAAAGATGCGTTTCCAACCAAATTTGGGCACAAATCTTCTTTCTTTCACAAAAAGAAAACTCCATTCAGTGGGATTTCACTTGACCAGAATGTGTTTTGTGCGGTCAATTATTGGCCAACATTTTCCTATTGAGGCCATGTCATGTTAATAACTTAACAACAACCCTGGCTCAATGATATGTAAACTAAAATACTCAAATATCAAAATAAAATCTCAAAATATATATATATGGTAATATATCAATGACACTAAAATAACACTGCATTAAGCGTTTGCAGTTCACATGTTCTTCATTTTAAGCACACTTTTGTTGACTATTTTTATGTCAAACGTAAATTTCTCAACATTTTCCATTCAAACACACAATCCTATTGAAACATCACTTCCTGAATGACTGTGTCTTTTCTGATGTTGTCAGAGGGTTGCAGTAATGTGTGGAGACCGACCTCGTCAATGTTTCTGAGCCATTTGCTGATGTTTTCGAAGCTCTTGGCGTTGGTGATGTCATATACGAGCATGATTCCCATGGCCCCTCTGTAGTAAGAGGTAGTGATGGTGTGAAACCGTTCCTGTCCCGCTGTATCCCTGCACAAACACAATCAAACACGTCAGTCCAGCCCAGGCATCGAATGGATCATATAACACACAGGATCCAAATTAAACTTCGGTTGGCACGATTGTTACCGACTAACTCCACCTCAGCAACTGTTGCCGTCCGCTATACTGCTTGTCAAACGCTAGTCTAATGTTCTTGTCTTTCAATATGTTACAAGTCAATTTCACACAATTTATGTAAAATGGAAAACTGTGATGGGACATTAAGCATAGGAACAGACATGGGATGCTAACGGTTAATCGATAATCAATTAATTGTTGATAATTTAATCGATTAAATTATCGATTTGTGTGTGCGGCTCATGCGCAAAACGTGTAGCACCAATGGAATTATTTAGGTGCTTTTACCTTTTATATCTGCAGTAAGGCCATCCTTAAAAATATTCTAGTTTGCCGTAACCCGACCGACCCAGTCAATTTAGGACCGACCCAATTCTTTCTTTTTTTTTCTTCTTTTAGTCCGACCGACTTGCCGGTTGTAAACTTGCGTTAAGACCGACAGATTTTTTTTCTTCAACTCTGAAAGCAACTAATACAAATGCAATAAAATAATATTAGTTATATTTGAGTAAGTATTGTGAATATAAATTGCCTAGGCCTACATATAAACGTAGGTTATGTTCTTTCTTTTAATTCAAAACCCGTGGCGCGTCATCTATGATTGTTTACATGTCACACTATGGCCTGCACGTTCGCTTCGTTTCATTCACTGTCAATGGTTGGCGCTTAGTAATGATGGCTGTGGCTTTATAAAATTACTCTAAAGATTATTTCATTTTTATATGTTGTCGAATATGGTTTATTAAAAAATAAACGTGTGAGCGAGTTATAGGCTTGTCAGACTCAAATATGATGGCGCTACTGCAACACGCATCGCCGCAGATGAGCATCTCTTCATCAAGCCAACGCGCAAACTATCGCAAATCAAAGTGAAAGTAAGTCGCAGACGCTTAACACACTCATCTTCATTAAAAGTAAAGAAACGAAATGATCTTACCACAGGGCTGTTGCCGCCGCTCTCTCCTATTGCTTTGATTTTGACATTTTAGCCGATGAACAATAAAATGCATCTCATCACCGAAAGCAACGTGCTCTCCATTAAATCTGCATATAGCACGGGATTTGAAGATCGGATTTATATCCGCAAAAAGGAATTTATGTGACCAGGTGTAAATGGAATCGTTTTGATAAATCAGATAGCTATCCTTTTCTGAGAAAACGGCTGAAGTGGCCAGGTGTAAACAGCCCCAAGACATCGTGAAAAACTAAATATAGAAGCATTGTTAATGTAACACATTAACATGTTTTCTCATAGGTATTACATTGCATTTTAATTAAATTAACTGTTATTTTGTGAATTCTAAAGTAATTTTAATTTATTTGTTTCCCTCTGAAAATCCACTTTTGTTGATATCTAGTGGGCTTCTTTCTTGATTCTGCCTCATCCCTCCCCCCAATGAATGCAGCTGAAATTAATGCAATAAACATGTTTTTGTGACAAAGATTTCAAATTGTTTGAGGTCTATCTATATAACCTGCATCAGAATGAGGTTTGCAATGGTGCGCCCAAAGGCACGGGTTGAAGACCCAGTCAGTGATGTCACGATATGCAAATTTATTTAAATTAATTCCTATGTAATCACAATGACCAAAATTTGACTTCTTTTTTTTACATCGAATTTTTGAGAGAGAAAAAAAATAGACCTACCTACCGACCCTTTTTTTCCCTTCTGTTACTGCAAACCAATATTTTTTTAAGGATGGCCTAAACTGCGTCATGGTGACGCCTACATCGCTGCACTACCTGACACTTTCAGCCGTTTTCCTAGGAAGCCCAACATTTGTTTCTCTTTTACTGTCGTCATAATAAAATGGTAACACATTCCAGGTCTCAAGCCACCGAAATGAAACCACGTAGAACAACATTTATCCAGTAGATCAGCCTCTGAATTGCATGCTAGCAAGTCTCTTCGTGCTTGAATGAAGTTTTCATTTTGTATCCTGCATATAAACTAGAACTGAACAATATATAAAATTGATAATATATAGTTGACATTACTATATATTACCAAATTAAGATAAGAATTGGTGATATTTAAATATTGTTTGTTAGTTTAAATGGATGTAAAATTAAATTGTCTGATGTGACATTGATTTTTATGTAATGCTACAGTAAAACACTGCTGTTCACTTTTAGAAACCTTTAAGACTTTTTTTCTCCCAGAAAAATGTGAAATTAATTTTGGTTGGTTATATCATTTTGAGTTATTCATAATTTAAATATTAACTTTTAAAGGATTAACATCACATTATCTATTTGTATAATGTGTGTTATGAATATGAACTTACCATATCTGTAGCTTTATCTTCTTTCCTTGCAATTCAACTGTTTTGATCTTAAAATCGATTCCTAAAGAGACAGAACAGAAAGAGGAATTTAAGAAAGACACTTAAAAGAAACTGCATTCACAACCCATTTTATTTCTGTAATCTTGAGTAAAACACAATATTCAATGAGAAAATGTAGTATGACAGAACTGAATTTTATTCATTGGAAATTGATCGGATCCACCTAGGCTTTTCATATTAGAATAGAGTCAGATCTGAATGTGAGTTTGCAGTGGATTGTGGGGGATTTGCTAGCATGTTCTAGGAGGCATTTTGAGCAGAACGTTGAGGCTGAAGCTCAAGAGCTCCTTCACATATCCCAATGGTGGCGCTACTTTTTCCAGGTAGAATGTTAGTTGCTATATTCACTGCAAACTTTAGCAAATTAACTGGCTCAGTTAAAATGACTGTTAACTCCAAATAAGAGTTTAAAAAGTTTGCCTTATCTACAACAATGACTACATTAAAGGTGCTGTATTGTAATGTTTTTGACTGTACTAAAGCACAAAAATACCATAGTATGTTTGAATTTCATAAGGCGGCAACACTAGCCTGGCATGCCAGACCTACATCACGATGTTAGGTCTGGGAACTCTCCGTTGACTGGGCTCAATACGAGGGGCGGGATTAACGGTTGTCTTTCAAATTCCCCCTGCATGCAATAGGACAGCGCTACAACCAACCAGAGCAATGAAGAAGTCGACGTCTTTTGTATCTTCCTTTTATTAAAATGACTCAAGTGATGTTCTTTGTTCATGTTTCAAAGAAAAGTTTAACTTTAAATCCTCCTGAGTCGCGGTCAAAGCCGATTTGAAATACATATGTTCGCCAGCAGCAGGAGCCATTCTTTGTTTTCAAGTACCAGTGAACCGTCGCAACTCTGTCGTCATTATGTTAAGCCCGCCCGCCGACTCTATACACGATGTGATTGGCCTGACCAGAGTTTGGTTTTTCCAGCTAAAACGTCTATGGAGAGTTGCTAGACTACACTCTCGCTGCGAAATTTTTTTTGCAGCCGCTAGGTGGAGTCTAGATTTCTAGGCTACGGCAACACTATTTATAGGCAAGATTTTCGCGCTAGAACGCTTGTTTTTCAGCGGGAATGCAAATTAGAATAACACTTAACCATGAACACAAAAGCCACACCACAGAAATGGCTTTTAAATGGTTTATTTCGTTAGCAAACATGTCACTATAATTGTTAAGTTCTTTCCATCGATCAATTTTCTGCAAAAATAACTATCGACATGCTTGTTTGCTTTGCGGCCCCTTTAAATAAAGTTTAAAAAAAGATCAAGCGTTCGATCTACGTCAAAGCATCAGAGCGTCCACGAATCTTGCGCGGCGTCGTTGGCAGGGCGGCGGTGTGAACGTAGGCTAATAGACACCACAGCGCGAGGTCAGAACAGGTTTACACATGGGCAGATCTCGAGCATGCGACACAGTTACAACACAGCGCTGGGAGATCCAGTGAGAAAGCGTTTCAATTCGCCTCAGTATTAATAATATCGCTACATGATCAAATTTGACGTGTAAATTTCATACTTTTAATATTTAAATTCTCTCTAGTTTTTTGCACATTGTATTTTTTTTTTAAAGTACATTTTATCTACATCTTAATTCAAGCTCAGTGCTTTACTGTCAAATTTCCAACAAACAAACAAGTAATATTATTAGTAACTGTAGCCTACTTATTAATGCAAAACAATAGTAATTTTGTGTTTAAAAATCCCACTAACACTACCAAATCAGGTGCTTGCGCCACCATCTGTAGAACTTAGTGGCACCGGTTTTACTACTCTCAATGTTAGTCTGGAGTCCTGATAATAAACAAATATGGGGCGGCCGTAATGCACAGAGCATTTTTTGCACTAAATGGCTCCAATACTGAATTTTCATCATTCAGTGTAAAAGTGTGGGATGTGTAGGCAATGGCATACATTAATTTGTTGTAAAATCATCAAAAATCAGGACTTGTGAAAATTTCCCTCTAAGGGCTTTAGCGTGGGAGAAGCTTTTTCAAATGAGAAACGAGACTGAGCACTCAGTGTGACAGAAAAGCATCAAGAAAACGCTACACTATCTATAGCAATATCGATTGGGCATTTCTACCATGTTACTAAATGTAAAAGTAAAGATATAAACCATGAAGTTTAAGCAGCTCAAAGTAGCATCACAGTGTTTGTTCATGTCGATGATTTAGAGTAGAGAGATCTCTACCGTTCAGAGAGAACACTAGCAGCGTGTGTTGTTGAGACTAGCACGGACTAACACGGGCCGGCAGACAGAATGGAAAGGTTCATCTGTGAAACTGCAGAGAGAGTTTAAATGGCCCGGTTGCACAGTAAAAGCATTCAGACAAAAATTCACACTGGAAAATGACCTGAACAGATCGCTGGTAGCTACTTTGTTTGTCCTTGCCACACACACACATAAACTGATGTTTGCAGAGAAACTTGGATTAGTAAGCATAAGCAACTCCCACAATACCCTGGCAACCATAAGCAATGTGCAAAACAAACTTAGCAACGACTTAAAATCATCTAAAACACCCTAGTAATGGCATAGTAACAATCTAAATCCCTCAAAACACTTTAGCAACCGCATTGTAACAACCCTCCTCAGCAACTGCATAGCAACAACCTAATCCACTCAAAACACTTTAGAAATGGCATACTAATGAACTCATCCAATCAAAAAAACATAGCATCTACATAGTAGCATCCTAAATTAGGGGACGCACCGGTTGCCGGTTTTTCTTTTTCTTTGTTTAAGCAAATGTATTTGTTGTTTATTTGCTCTATTAGAGGCCAAACTGGCATTAAAAAATACTGGTAACCATTGGATTTTATCGGCCTAAACAGCTATTTTCGGTTCAGGGCTGAAATCAGTGATCGAAGCAGACATTTGATGAGCGCTTCTCCGATGGCATGTTTTGACAATGTTCGGCATCTATTTCGTGCACACTGTGGATAAGCTACAACAGTTAAACGCGTCAGCTGCGTGGACACTAGCTCTGAATAGACAATATTAACTTCCCGATTTTAATCGGTAATGATATGGTTTCTTAAATCTAAAATCTTTTAGTCTGTGATGTTTTCTGTTGATGCGTAGCGTGAAAAAAAACTGAACTAACATTTGTAGCACGCATGCCATCCAATAATCGCAAAGAGCTAATATGAAGCAAAGTCTCAACTTCAAAAATTCTTTCGATTTTATTGTGAATTTCAAATGATAAATATCAATAAATCTCTTTAATATGGCAGATGGTTGTAGCGCCTCAGTTCAAGCGCATGTGGAGTTGAACCGATCATCTCATCTCCTCTTTACTAGTTACAGCATGAAATAAACATGAATGAACACCGGAAGGTATGCTGAAAGATACATCACAACTTATCCAAATTAATCCTGTCTCATGTAATCACTCAATAAGTGTTTCAACCCAGGAAAGACGTCAATAAAACAGCCTGTATGTTATACTTAAGGTTACATTATACCTCAAGAAAGCTATTCAATGTCCATAAACTCAGAAAAAAACTTGAGGAGCATTTTGCTGAATATATGCACTGTATTTCACAATCATTGTACTTTTACTTATCCTGTTAGTGATGTCTTTGAATAAACCTATCATGAAAACAAGTTATTACAGTTTATTGTCATTTAAATGTTTATATTTCAGCAACAAATTGAGTAAAAACCATTCTGTTATTAAAATTGAGATATTAAACTGCCTTATGTGCAGTTTAAACGATTGTACAACTCAGCTTTAGCTATTTGAGTGTTAATAATTAAATTATACTTTTTTTTTTATGCCAAGTGCACATTCAAAAATGTTCGGTTTCAGCCCAGAGTTTTCATTTCGGTGCATCCCTACATAAAACATACTATCTGCATTCTGCACACACAAAAAATGTAATGAAAAAGTAAATTCACAGTCTGACAGTAGGTGCCACTTATGGATCAGCAGCGATATAGCATCTCCTTGATTACTGCTGTACCAAAGCAGCTTATAAACACTACTGTAATAGGCATTATACAGAGGTAAGAGGAAACTAAAATGCCATTGAAAATTTCAAGAAGTCAGTCAGTTCCCTCCAATTCAATCTATATTGTTCTTCTAATATTTTGAGCATCACAAACAGTTCCCTGCTGATGCATCTGTGCTCTCCTATCTTCTTGAGTCCATCTTTAGCGTGTCCCGTACAGACTCTGTCACATCTACACACAAATGACAGTTTAGGAAACAGTTTGAGTGCACATCCGGAACTAAGAACGGCCAATATAAAACAAAAGAAACGGCAAGTTGCCAATCGTGTGTTTGGAGCAAAAACCGCCCGGTTCTGATTTATGACCAGTCAACCAGGGCCTCTCTAACCTCACTCAAAATACCTCAGCAATGGCATACAACGATTGAGTCCACTCAAAACACAGTAGAAATGGCACAGAAACAACCTAAATCACTTAAATACATTATAACATCCAAACGATCAGTCTCAAATTATGACAAAACAACCTAACACCTCAGCAACTGCATTCTAAAGGCACTAGCCATTTTGTTACTAAATGTATTATATTATTATTATTATTATAAATGTTCTAACAAAGGAGTGTAAGGCTACACAAAAATGATGGTTTGGATATACCTTGGTTTTTAAGTCATAATCCAGTAAGTTTTTGGAACAGCTCTGTTCTATTTTTAAATAAGAACATCTTTCTAACATTTACACACATATATACCCGGATGATGCAAGTTATGTGTTGAGGAAAACACGTCTCAAATGCATCAAGCAGCATTCGTATCTGATATGAGGGCATGCCGTTTTATATGCTTATGAGTAACTTTGAAGCGCTTAATATAAAGTATGTGTCATGTTTGGAACAACTTGGATCATGTAGGCTACTTTTCCCACAGCTCCACACTTGGTTTCCTCCGTATTTTTCAAATACGTTTGCAAAAACGTATATCGATATCTGATTCTGCACACAAAAGTTTCACCCATAGTGGTTAAAATAACTGCATTCATTCAGTACACAGGCATGCCGAAACAGGTTTCTGCAGGTTTCAGTAAGTCAAATTTAAGACCTTTTTAAAACATTTTAAGACCATAAAGATTGAAATTTAAGACCTACATTACCAAATGTATTTGCATTACCCAAAAAATATGAAATAAAAACAATTCTGAATTTTTTATTTTTTATTTCAATGAATTCAGTCATTGAAAAAGCATTAATTTAATTAGCCAAAATTAGGCCTAAAATGAAAATAGGCCAAAACAAACTTGCCCTCAAATAGAATAGATTTCATTTCATATTTATTTACATTACAAAACAGCATATTAATAGCCTAATAGAGATTGAACAGGCTACTCCAACCCATGTAGAACACACAATCACTCTCACACACACACACACACACACACACACACACACACACACACACACACCAGATAATCCATATAAGATAGATACTTATCTCAGGATAATTAGAGTACCTATCTATCTATGATGGATTATCTGGTGTGTATGTGTGTGTGTGCTTGTTTATGTGATTTATGAGGACACAAATTTGTATAATGTATAATGTGTATTACACTGGTATTACAACTTAAACGTGGTTTGAGGACATTTCGAGTCCTTTTTATTAAAAATGTAAAAATGCGGAATGTTTCCTGTGATGGGTCGGGTTAGTGTAAGAGGATGAATATGTTTGTACAGTATAAAAACCATTACGCCTATGGAGAGTCCTCAATGTAGTTGCACCAATGTGTGTGTGTGTGTGTGTGTGTCAGAGAAAAGAACAGAATCAGAGATTATTTTTTATAGCAAATTGTACTTTCATTTTATGATTATTATGAAGTAAATTTACCAAATTAATGTAGAAACCCAGCAAATAACCAATAAAATTAGCCTCAATATGCAATTTTTGTTTACATAAACATTAAAATACCATTAAAAATTATGGGCAGATTTTAAAGGAGTGTCTTGCAAAATGTTATCTAGTTATCTACTAACATGTAAGTTCAAATTTTGACAAAAATGGTTTTATAAAAAGATAAACCTCACATATTTCAGCCTTTAAATAATGTTGTATAAAAAGAATAAGTCAAAAAAGATAAATTAATGACATTTGCAATGCACATCCGCTTATCTTTTATTATTAATAGTAAAATTCGGGCCGATTTTTTTCATGCTATGCAACCATGCACTGCACTCTCCACAACGACAAAGAAGTTTTAGTAGCAAATGGATTTCCACTGAGAAACGCTTGCTGTAGCTCTGCTACCAGATTTATTTACGGAGAAGAGAAAAACACCAGTAGTGTTTTGGTGCACCGCCATCCTTCATGTTGACTGAGCTTTCAATGTTGTTACAGAAGGGGCTGATTGGTTGGTTCTTGTCACATGACCTGCGGTGCGTTTGCGTCTGCGGTGAGATTTTTTCAATCTCGCTGTGGATGCCACGCGCCTACATTTGAATGAACTTCAGCGCGGAAAAGACCCGGTATGTGAACGAGCTACCTCAGATCAAATCTTTTTTGATTGTGTTTGAACCCCTGCTCTAGAGCTCTACTTTGTAGGCTACGACTCAATACTTCTTTGCTACTTTGTAATAACTTTCTGCAGCCAGCGTTTTGGAAAATGAACGAGGCTAAAACCTTTTTTAGACCTAAGTAAATTAAATTTAAGACCTCAGATGAAAATCTGGCCGTTTTTAAGACTTTTTAAGGCCTTAAATTTAAAGTTCAGAATTTTAGACTTTTTAAGACCCCACGGGAACCCCGGAAAGACCCGTAACAAAAACTCAGTATGAACATGTGTACCGTTACACCCCAAGTTCTAACATGCAGCAAGACTGACCAGCATATTTAGCAGTAATGCTTAACAGAACTCAAACCACACACACACACAGCTGCACTATGGGTGGGAGCTGCTTTATGAAATGATACACAAATGAGCAGCCAAAGACTGAGTCACTCTCATACAATACACACAAACCACCACAGAGAACGGAGTTAGAAAGAGAATAAAAAGTGAAAACTCAGCTGACGAACATGAGAATATAAAAAACCAGGACACACAGTCATCGTTTAACCTCTGGAAACATGTCAAAGTCACACTCACTCACAAACAGCGGTCTAGTATTTTGAGCTTTAAGAGCAGAAAGTTTGAGCCACATAAACCATTCACAAAATGTAACAATTCTGCCATCATTTACTTCACCTCCACATCTTTAAAAACCTGCATGTTTTTCTTCTGTGAAACTCAAGATGAGATGTTTCGGTGATGCTATTCTATTAGTACTGTAAAAAAAGTACTGTAAACGTAGTTGAAAAAAATATATATTATTCTGCTCTACATCAACAACAAAATAATACACAGGTTTAGAGCGACGTAAGGGTGAGTAAACTGTTTGAGAAGTCTGGTTTATACTGGCTAGTACAGCACCAAATGGGAGGCTGGTTTAAAACTTGGGTTATACAAGTTCTGAACACAAAGGACATGGAGGGGTTCCTGAGAGGCAGCCAATCAGACCCCTTCCCATGAGCCTCTGCAGCTGTGGGGCCCCTCAGGGGTCAAGACTGAAGCTCCGCCCAACTGAGCCAAGATCCTGTCAATCAAAGAAAAAGAATGCACTACTGCCAGTCAGAAAGGGGAAAAAGCTCACTTTTTATGCATTTAGAAGTTTATACGATAATAAATCATGAGTTTAATAAGAAAATATGGTTAAGATTTCGGTTTGAATGTGTAAGGGGATCTTTCTCTTGGGACTGCAGGGAGTTTCCGGCGAGTATTTTAAGGCCCTGAACTACAACAGAGAGAGAGAGAGAGAGAGAGAGAGAGAGAGAGAGAGATAGAGAGAGAGAGAGCATGAACATGAAATGACATTCATAACCCATATTATTATTATTATTAAGTGACAGGAAGGATATTTAAAAAGGGAAAATATGCAAGGTGAGACTTTAGTTTCTCCACCGGGAATGAAAGTTTACAGTCAAATGAAGGACTACCTTTCTGAAACAAATCTGTCATTGGTCAAAACGGTCAGTTCACCCAAAAATAAAGAGACTAAATTCAGTCTGTTCAATCAGACAATTTGGACTAAACAGCTCAATTAATATTGATTAGTTCTTACGATCTCTTAATCAACTTTTTGAAGAGTTAGTTGTGTAGCTGTCAATGGAGGGACAGAAAGCTCTCAGATCTCATTAAAAAAAGTCTTCATTTGTGTTCTGAAGATAAATGAAAGTCTTACGAGTTTGGAACGACATGAGGATGAGTAATTAATGACAGAATTTTCATTATTGGGTGAACAAACCCTTTAAGCGACCTTGGTGACATCAGTAATAAAATAAAATAGCCTAGCTGCAGCGGTGGAGCAAGTTGTTCCTTTTTTTAAAATAGATTGCAAAAACGATATATTTAGTTGGAATAACATGGAGAATAATACCAGACATACATTTAAGAAAGTAAATGGGGATTTAAAAAAAGCAACCAAAAGAAACATGAGAGAAAACAGAAAGAAATAACCGGATTAGAAGAGAAATATAAGTGTGGATCTGGATTTACACTGATCGGATCTCTGCAACCACAGTTTCCTGGCATTTCTGAACATCAACCTCGTGCTGACAGTTTACATCTGCCACCTGATCTCTCACACACACACTTGCTGATGGCAACAGGAAGCCACAGGTTTGATGTGGTCACCTGACACACCGTGAGCAGTCATGTGACTCACAGTAAAGAGATAAAAAGCACCATTGTAAAAGGTCACATACACGGGACGGCCTTGCCCTTCCTGAAACCAGGTCAATATTTGTTTTCAAACCTAACCATGATCATATACAGGATTTACAGGGGATGTTATCAGTTCAAACCAATCAAAGATAGTAAGATTATTCAACTTCTATATTAGAGTTAAGCATCACTAAAAACAAGCAGATTGTTCTACAGATTAAACGGTTTTACATTATACTGAACGGCCCATGTGATGTCAACCAAAACGTAAAGTCCTTTCAGAGGAAGCACAAGTTATGAGCTACATATTCAGATCAAAGACGCCAATGAATAACTCACAATAGCCTGGAAGAACCAGAAAACGTGTATTATATGAGCAAACCAAGCCCATTTGGATTTCTTTTTTAATCTTAATTTTTTTATTCTTTTCAATTTAGGAAAAAGCTTGAACATGCATAACATAAATTGGTTCTAATTCGTTACAGGCCAACATACTAGAACACAAACATTATCAAAAACCAAGCAAAAATAGGCCATGTTTATGGTATTAAGATGCGTTTTGGTCGATCGGATCACAAGTGGACGAGGGAGACACATTCCCGTTTACACCTGGTGTTTTAATCCGATTCCGTCTCTTTTGTCCACTTTCAAACACTTCTGTCCTGATTTCTTCGAGGGGAGGGTCTATGGGCGTTTCTCATCTTTAAACCAAATTTGTGTCTCCAGCCGACAGTTTAAACCCCGTCGGACTAGTTCACTCCTCATAATGTTTAGGCGTTAGGTCAGTAGACGGAGAGCAGACGGTCTTTTGTGGCTGTTTGAACACATTCGACCACATGAGCGTTTACACTACAAAAGCAATCCGGTCGAATGTGTTTTCATCTACATCTGGAAGTGGTTAAAGTAACACTATGTAGCTTTTCAACCTTCATAATATATTTCCAAGACCCTTGTGATGGTACATTGACTTAAAATAGGTTAAATGACACGTCTGCCAAAGCCTGGTCTGTATCGCTTTTACTGGCACTATGTAACTTCGGGTTTCGGGTAGTAACCCGAACACAAAAAGAACTACAAAATTCGACTGCTTTACGTCAAGCGTAACAAAAGTCATTATTTTGTTTTTCTTCGTTTCTGATGTCGCAATACATCATACTTTCATGAAATCATGCATCATACTCTACCATGTCTGTGGACACCGTTCATTCCAAAGCCGGTGCTGATAAACAACGTGCGTGCGACAGTAGGCTGCGGTAGGCTAACTTATTTACGACAGCGGTAATGGACAATTCCGCTTCCAACCAGTAGGGTGACCGCAGAGGAAAAGTTACTTGGTGTTGCTTTAAATGTGGACGAGTTTAAAGCGTTTTAGACCCGTTTACAGCTGTATTTAATGTCGTCCACTTGTGATCCGATCGACCAAAACACATCTTAATACCAGCTGTAAACAAGACCATATATAACAAATACTCTCCAAAAATATTATATAAAGAAAATACAGTGACCTAAATAAAATTGAATTATAATAAAAAAATAATAGTAACTACAACATAAAATATAAATATTATAATTAAAATACTAGACAAAGCTTAAGGTGAGTAACATCTAACGGTCACAAGATCTAAGCTTTTCTAAGCCAAAACTCTACAACTGCAGGATATTTCTTCTTCAAAATCAGACAAAATGTCAGTGAGAGAGAGCATCTAGGATCAGTTCTTGAAGATAAACGGACAGGGCCGGCTGTGTCTAAATTTGCCCCGTGAACTGGTGTGGCACTGAGATGATCTCCTGTTACCCCCAGAGAAATGCCCCTGCCGCCCGTAAACTGAGTTCAAGAGCATCTGCCGTGTGACATTCTCATGTAGTTACATTGATCTAACAGGTACGGCCTGCTTCTCATTTTAACTTTAACTCTCATTTTTGCATTTACCTTCCAGGGATCTGAACACAGAGGAAGAGTGAGGATAGGAAGTCTGTTATATTGCAACAATGGCGTCCAAACATCTGCATCAATCAAGACAAGCTGTCTATCTTCCATTTACATGTTAAATGATGATTGACAGGTGACAGATGATGGATTTGACAGCTAAAAACTTTCCACTCAAATCCAAATAATCAAATTTAATGTGCCCCTTTTAGGACGCTTACAAAAAGTACCACGGAATTACTATGGATTCTAAACACAGTCCACTCGAAAGATACCTTGGAAAAACCCTGCCATAGCAATATTGTAATTATTCAGTAGTACAGTGGTACAATGGAAGTTTCAAAGTACTTTTCTCATGAAAGGGTTTAAAGATTGCAACTCTCACACCTGGTCATAACCCAAAAACTACAGTAAACAGACACAGAATGGCAAAAACCCCATCTCAAATGTGCCTTTCCCATGAGATCATACTGAAGTGACAGGTTTAGCATAGAGAACACAGTTAGGCAACCACTATTGGCATAAATGCGCATGCGCAGTAGCGCAGAAGATGACGCCACATTACTGAACTGTTTATGCTTTTTTTTTTTTTTTTATAACTTATGATCGATTATTTCAACAAACTGACAGGTTAAACGCACTAGAGGCACAGTAAATATGTTATGTACTGGTATGTGTTTGTTAACAGGTTTAACATTTAGGAGTGATGGATATTTGGGGTTACTGCATGTAACAGGCCGCTTGAACATTTAACCAAAGCTATTCACGATGTATAGGCTAGATCTCATCTGGACAAAATAATAACTAGGTTACATATTAAACACCGAGAAACCATTAATTTAAATCCTCTGGCATCAAATTGCTATTTGTCAATCAACTCACATGGTGGGGCGAACTTTAGCCAAATAACTTCAACAATAACATTGATCCAAACAGACAGGACGGCATTTAACAGACAACCAAAACAAGCTTCACAACTCTACAACATGATTCTGAATCAACTGAGGTGATTCACTCAGCTGATATGAATCAAGTTAGCCGGTTAGCATGCTAAAGCCCAGAATCAAGGCCTAGTCACCATGTATACACACATCTAACCGCATTTCTCACCTAAAACAATTACTAAACCCCTTAGACCGGGTAGATTCGTGTGTGTGTCTCACCTATAGTGGAGATAAAGGTGGTGTTGAAGGCGTCATCAGAGAATCGGAACAGCACGCAGGTCTTTCCCACCCCAGAATCACCAATCAAAAGCAGTTTAAAGAGCAGATCATATGTCTTCTTCGCCATCTGAGCTATTATAAACACACACTGGTGAGAAGCGAATAGAGACTAAGTGTGTGTTAAATGGAAAGTGTGTGTCTGTTATCCGAAAACACACACCGGACAGTCTCTTCACAGCTGAATTGCGTTGATTTCCTCTGTAGACTCTTTTTTTATATTCCTAAGGATATAATTAAGATGCGTGTTTCCTCTCAAAGCGTGGTGTTTGGTGTTTTTAATGTCTCAGTATTTCTTTCTCTCACACACTGTCGGGACAAAATGGCTCCTCCGCCCGACTTTCTTTCTTTCTTCAAACTACACCAGCGATCTGATTTAAATTAAAGCTATTCCGCTTCATCCCAGCGATGCCGAACCGCGTAGATCTCGTTTGACAGCCGGTTCCGTAACGACAGTCCTTACCGGGTCCGTTTGTGGAGTTTAGAAGAGGACAAACACATAGACGACCGACCAACCGCCGTCGCCTTCGAATGGAGCCACCACGGCGACACCCTAGTTTCAGAGTCCCGCCTATCTTCCCGCCCCTACGTCAGCGCCGGGGTTTCTGATTGGCCGACCGCGCCGTTTTTCAAATCTATCTCGGACGCTGATTGGACGGAGCACAAAGCGTCCGGATACATTGACGTAGCTTGTCGGGGAGGGCGAATGCAGCTGGCGCAGCCCAGAACCTGGCCCGTAAACGACACTCCGTGGCCCAACAGCTAGTTTCCGTCCCGGACCATCGCTGCGGGGTGTGATTGGGTCACCGTGACGAATCCAGATGTTTAGTCAAACACGGTGACGTTAGTCGGGGCGACGGGCGTGTCCCTTTTAGAACATTTCCACATGACAATGAATATAAGTTATTCGCTGACAATGCTGAAACGTGGTAACTTACTTAATTGCAATACCATGGTAAATGTGCAAAAAACATGCTTATCATGCACTCTTTTCCCTAGTAGGCTATATTTTTGTACGTTTTAGGCTACATTAATTCATTTTGCAGACGCTTTTATCCAAGTTGAACAAAATGTATTCATTGATTGATTTTATTTTTCTTCCTTATTGACGGTGTAAGTTTGTGTAATTGTTATTAACTGTAATGTATGTTTAAGGTGTTTTTACGTATTATTTATCGTTTTAACTATCCTAGTTCTTTTCCCCCTGCACAGGGACTAAGAAATGTATAGCTCTAAATCTGGAGCAGTCATGGATTGTCTATAGTAAAAAAAAACTATTAAATAAATGAATACAGCTTGTATATGCCCTAAAATAGTTGTGACAATTGCATTTAAAGTTTAGAATGTTACAGGTTTTTTTTTAAATTCGCTTGGGTACTATTTTCACAAGTAAGATGTACATTTTCAAAACTCTTATCACAACAGATCATCAAAAGTGCACTTTTTTCAAACATTTCATCATGTTTTCAATTGTGTTGACAATACACAAAATCACAAAGTATCCTTTTCACAACTCAAAATAAGTGTTTCATCTATATATAAATGTTTCGTTCACAGTGACTGCCTTTCATAAAGCTCTTACTATCAAACTCTTCTTGATCAGTTTAATACATTTGTCTATTATTTAACTCAACTGGGCTTAATTTAATCAATGAATCATTTGGTACACCTATAGATTTCTATATTGATTCTATCTATAGAACTTGTTTGCAATTTCTAATATGGATAGCCAAATGTAATGTAGTGATTTCTAGATAATAACCAACCGTGTGTGTGTGTGTGTGTGTGTGTAAGAGAGAGAGAGAGAAAGACACAGATAAATTTGCCATTTGTGAAAACACTGTAAAGCAGAATAGAGTATAATGGAGAGGAAACAGTCAATGACTGTAAAACATCAGATTGATCAGAGATGCATCAGTAGAAGGAAGACAGATTGCATCAAATACAGCATTTTACATTACAGTATGTATGCCCACGTGATACTGTAAATAGATTACCATGGTAGAGACTGCCACATTGCTGTAACTCAAGCTTCATCTGTAAAGGTCCACTGACTATAGATTCACTGATTTCATATAGAGTGAAATCATTTACTGTATTGCCAGCAAACTCACTGGATAGATACTATTACAAACATTATGGATTCATTTTAAGTTAGGTATTGCGCTTGTATTTTCTAATGTGGCAACTGTAGCCTGTGTTACTGTAATTAATTCAGCAAGGGCGATTTGAGACATGCATCTTGCATTGTTTGCTGTTGAATGAACTGATTGTTAAAAGTACTAAATTGAAAGAATCATACTGTTGTGTTTCTGTGATTAAACCAAATGCTCTCATTACATATTACAATAATCTTGTGTTTGAAACAATGATTATGTGGACTGAAAAGTGTATAACTGTAATGAAAGCATGCAGGTTTTGAAAGAAGTGTGATCAGTTTGGATTATTGTACTAAGAGTTTTGAAAATGTTTAAAATAAAAAATGTTTAAAACTTGAGAACAACTGTAAAAGAACCATTTGTTTGTGTGAAGAACATTTTAAAAATCTGAGAACCTTTTTTTCACTGTAGTGGATTACATGCTGTTGAAGGTTCTTCATGGAACCATATACCAGTAAAGAACATTTATTTTTAAGAGTGTAAAGTACCATGATGCCAAAACTGTATCCTAAATGAAGAGAATAAATCAAAATGCCCCATTTAGACTGTTTGAATGGGGGAAAAACAGAGCATAAACTGTAAGTTGGAATGAGTCCTGAACTCATGTCTTGTGAGGTTTGAAGAATCTGGCTATTGTTTGTGAGTCATTGGGCAACGTTTTCCCCATCTGCCGCTGTGAACATGAAGAAACCTGCTGGAGGTTTAATATTCCTTCATATCTGTCAGTGAGTCACTCTCCCTTTTCCTGTTTCCAGACTGCCCCGCTCCACACCGCATGAATCTGGAATATTACAGGAATTTATTTTTGCTCAGATGTTTCTGTTTTTATTTGATTTTATTTGCCACGTGTGAGTTTTTAAATAGCCTCTTTCAGTTTCTCGCTCTCAGGATTCTTCACCTCATTTAACCGGGTTTTAAGTCTGACAGTCTATAGTGAACACTGACAGTCAGAGGCGTAGTTCAGGCTTTAAGTCAATCTGCTGTGAGTCAGTGCAGTTAAACATCTGGCTCTGTTAAATACACCGGATGTCGTTCAGAGTTTGAGTCACAGCATTCAAATAGTTGTGTCAATGTGCAACGGCAATAGTATACAGAAAATTACGTGCCTTACAAATGTGGCAGTTACAGAATATATTATACTAAAATGATTTCCTTACAGCTTGAATACATAAATGTTATTGTCTAAAAGTTTTAAGGTAAATATGTTGAATCATCATGAATTTTGTCCTCTTATACAGCTAAAAGCATCATCTTGAGAGCAAGCATCATCACAGGCTCCGCTCTCAGCTATTTCTTCCGTTCAGGATGGATTGATTTCATCCAAGATGTTTCACTAAGTGCTTTGGCTTCCCTCTGATAGATTACATGTTTAAAACCTTCTTCCCTCGCTTGAAACCCAAGAGCTGGTCTGATCATATTCTAGTGTCAGACACTCTGGGTGGGTCTCTTGATTCTTGATAAACATTAAATAATTTTTTCACAGTATAATGAATTTTAAAAAGTTAAGAACATTTTTGGAGCCTCTTGTGGTTGAATTTTTTTTATATATTTATATTACAAATTCACTAGATGGCGCCATTGATGCACAAACAAGACCACAATAGAAGGAATCTGATTGTATACCGTTTTTAAGGATATTTTTCTCAATACTTAGGTCACTTTTTCAAAACTCACAGTTCTTCTAACCAACTTTAAGCTTGGCACAGTAGTTCATTTCGCATTCAGAATGCTCTAAAACTTCATGCCTCAAATCAAGTAATTCTTCCAACGCAAAGGTTTTCACCCAACAAACACACTTGTCACTCATAAAACAACTAAAAACACAACAGGCCGCACTATACAGTGTTTTCTTTTGTAATTCTTTACAAAACAAGAATGAGCTATCTGCTAGATGGTAAAGCTGCATCTAATAGTTTGATAGGCCTATTTCATTTTTGATATTCAGAATAGGCTATATTTCAATGCTCCAGAAGCGAATTGCTGTCTTATTCAATTTTATATGTTGCGTTTTGAACTTAAGTTAAACAGTTTTGAAAAGAGTTTACGCTTGTGCAAATTGTTCTGTATAGAGTTTTGCTGGTGTTTGTAGGAGTGAGAAAATTTTTTTTGAACTTTGTGCCAAAGCAATGATAAATGATCCACATAGCTCACATTGACTGATACTGTGTGAAGAGTTTTGAAATAAATATAAATAAACCATGCTAAGTTATGTTTTTTGAAAGTGTAGAAATGTAGAAAGTTTTCTATAATTTCTTTGATTTCCAAAAAAAAAACGCGTGTGTGTGTGTGTGTGTGTGTGTGTTAGTGTTGCCATGTTTACCCATTATAAATGTTTTTGCCCATGAATTTCATGAGAAGGTTTTCAGTTTATATTTCCTTTGGGGTATATAATATTGTTTTAATTTATATTTACTTTATATTCATTGTTTATGAATTCGTATCATGTTAAATCTACTAGGTGTAATAAAAACTGGTCTCCAGTGCTTTAGTTCTTTTTAGTGAATCAAACTGAATTCAGCCTGTTTGTGTTGTAATCAGTGGCATTTTTTTTATGAATTAGCTAGTTAAATGTAATTTTATTTATTGTTCATTATGTTTTAAATATGTTTAGTTTTACCGTAATGTTTAAATGTTAATGTTTAGTGGTTAGAACCAATTACTGGATTGATTCGGATTTATGCATTTAAGTCATTAAAATGAGTGTAAACACAATAATTGTACTGAATTTATTTCTGTTGAAATCTAAAATGTTCTTATTATTTCTTAACAGAATGCTGAGCTAAAATAACTGCATTTATTAAAATCTCATAGAGATTAGTCTAATAGAATTGGAACAGCCATAAGGAACCACTACAACTCAGAATCCTATCTGGTTAATTTTCACTTAGGAAATAGACCTTTTCGAATCTCAAGTAGCCTAAGATATAATGTTTCTGTAAAGCAGAGCCACAATTCCTGAAAATACCCTATTCAGATTGCAGATTGTTCTCATGCGAGATCTGGCAACCCTTATGTGTGTGTGTGTGTGTGTGTGTGTGTGTGTGTGTGTGTGTGTGTGTGTGTGTGTGTGTGTGTGTGTACGTGTGTGTGTGTGTGTGTGTGTGTTTGGGCAGGGCTGCAGTGAAGCACAGCTGATGTGTGTGATTCTCTGCCAGACGCGCGCTTATATTTTGGATCTTGTGTTTTCAGTGGAAATCAGTGAGATATTTCGAGCTTATGATTTCATCCATACGTGTTCATGACGGAAGCGCGTTTATCTTTTATTCATTTGTGGAGACCGCAGAGATTTGCGCCGTAAATGACATTATGCGCTCGGTAACCGGGGGATGCTGATGCTGACATTCCCATCTTCCACCGTCCTTCTGGTTTAACGGGAATTACTGCGCTCATTCATTTGTGATCCACTCATCTCAGACGGGAGTCAATATGTCCATGAAGTCAAAGACCGGCGAGGCGGTGAAGGTGGTGGTTCGGTGTCGCCCGATCAACCGTAAAGAAGAATCGACGGGTTATGAGAATATCGTGCAGATGGATGTGAAAGTGGGCCAGGTGGCCCTGCGGAACCACAAGGCGGGTCCGGGAGAGCTTCTCAAAACCTTCACGTTTGATGCGGTTTACGACGCGTGCTCCAAACAGAGCGACCTGTACGACGAGACGGTCCGGCCGCTCATCGACTCGGTTCTGCGCGGGTTTAACGGCACCATCTTCGCGTACGGACAGACGGGAACCGGGAAAACGTACACCATGCAAGGCCAGTGGCTGGACCCCGAGCGCCGCGGCATCATCCCGAACTCGTTCGAGCACATCTTCACGCACATCTCGCGCTCTCAGAACCAACAGTACCTGGTCCGGGCCTCGTATTTGGAGATCTACCAGGAGGAGATCCGTGACCTGCTCACCAAAGACCACAGCAAGAAGCTGGAGCTTAAGGAGAGCGCAGACTCAGGGGTCTACATCAAAGATCTGTCCTCCTTCGTCACCAAGAACGTGAAGGAGATCGAGCACGTGATGAATGTAGGGAACCAGACCAGATCGGTGGGCTCCACCAACATGAACGAGCACAGCTCGAGGTCACACGCCATCTTCATCATCACGGTGGAGTGCAGCCAGCTCGGGCCTGATGGACAGAACCACATCCGTGTGGGAAAACTCAACCTGGTGGACCTGGCGGGCAGCGAGCGACAGACCAAGACGGGCGTCCAGGGCGAGCGTCTGAAGGAGGCCACCAAGATCAACCTGTCCCTCTCCGCCCTGGGGAACGTGATCTCCGCGCTGGTGGACGGGAGAAGTTCTCACGTGCCCTACCGCGACTCCAAACTCACCCGGTTGCTGCAGGACTCACTCGGGGGGAACGCGAAGACCATCATGGTGGCCACGCTGGGACCGGCCTCCTACAATTACGAGGAGACCCTGACCACCCTGCGTTACGCCAACCGAGCCAAGAACATCAAGAACAAGCCTCGTGTCAACGAAGACCCCAAAGACGCGCTCCTGAGGGAGTTCCAGGAGGAGATCGCCCGGCTGAAAGCACAGCTGGACAAACGCGGTATGCTCACCAAGAGGAAGAGGAGGAGCCGGAGACTGAGGAAGATTGGAGAAGGCGGAGAGGAAGAGGTAGAAGAGGACGATGATGTTGAAGATGATGATGATGATGATGAGGAAAGTGTGGAGAAGGAGGCGCAGGACTACATGAAGGAGCAGCAGGAGAAGCTGGAGAGGGAGAAGGAGGCTATCAGAGATGATCACACTCTGGTGGCGGAGGACAAACTGAGACTCCTGGAGGAGAAAGAGAAGATGATGAGACATCTGAAGAAGGAGCAGGAGGCCACTGAACTCCTCACAGCCAAGTTTAAGGTCAGTGTGTGTGTTTGTGATCACTAAATGTGTTGTCTTTATAATCGTGTCAAGTTCCACTGATAAGTGTAGAATTCATTTAAATTGTATATCACAAGAAAAGTAGTAGATAGATGATATAAGCAATAGATATAACATTCAAACTAAGTAATGTTTTTAATCATTACAGTTTTTCTCGATTGCATGAATGAACACAGTTCACGAAACAATTTTTAAGAAATTCAAAAGCTTTAAATAACGTTCATTTTCAATACACGTCTGTAAAGAGATCTCGCAGTACATGAAAAGACCTAGAAAAGAAAAAGTTCAAACACCAAAGAATCGAATATGAACTTGGTATGCAATACAGTATTCTGTCAATTACAGTACATTACAAATAATGCAAAAAAAATCAGCATCCTCAACCTTTTTGCATTACAATATTGGTGAACATATTTGCATTACAATATTGGTGACCATATTTGCCATACTACGATATAACAGTTTTTTAGCCTCCTGACAAGACTTTCTCGACCTCTTCTAGGCCGTCTCTCAGTTCTGCCAAACTTACAAATGTAAGAAGTACTTGGCTAAAAAATCTATTTGACAATTGCGAGTTTAAGGTTGTACAAGATGTGCTACCGTCTTTACTGTACATAAAGTAATCTAAAGTAATGCTACTGTGTACTGTAATTATACTGTATGTGTGAGTCGTATAAAATCCCTGTAGACCAGCTTTTCTCATGGTTATTCCATGCTCAAGAACATGGTCAACTATAATGCATTGTATTTCATCAGGAACCAATGTCCTTTGACCCTGTCCCTTTCATTTTCTTCTCCCCTTCTCTTCCTCTTCCTCTCCCAACACTAGGATTCCTTTTCCAAAGCACACAATCACCCGTGGCTCTAATTATATTATCCTGAGATTCTGACTGATGTCTCATCAGTTTTTATGTTTACACATGGATAAATGTGTGCTATTTGAGTTCACAGTGTAACTCTTGGAGGTGATTATATTGTGTGCTTGTGTTTTCTGAATGAGAAAATGGTTAAACCTGTGCAAGATGAGTTTTGCAGGAAATATTGAGAAAACTGGAATGTGTTTGAAAACAGGCGAAATGTGTTGAACGTTTTGAGAAGCCTGTCTTCGTTTCGAGAACTGAATGATTTGGGGAAATTGGGCCAACTAAATCAGTTATAGTGTGTTAGTAATCAAGAAACACTGTAATAATGACACACTGATAGATAGATAGATAGATAGATAGATAGATAGATAGATAGATAGATAGATAGATAGATAGATAGATAGATAGATAGATAGATAGATAGATAGATAGATAGACAGAAAGACAGTTAGATAGATAAATGAACAGATAGATAGATAAAATGAACAAAATAATACAAAAAGAGCAATATGGAAGACCAGAAATTATGAACAATTCATGCACTGCAAATGTGGGCCATTGAAAACAAAATTTTTGTCCGTTGTGTTTTGGCTATTTCATCTTCCTTTGCAAAAAGTCCGAATGAGGGCAGCAGATGTGTCTGTCACAGTCGTGTCGGTTATCGATCAAACAACAGCCCTGAATCACAGAGAGGTCAGCAAACACTGTGTGTGTGTCAGAGAGAGAATGAGCTCTGCTGTCATATCAGAGCGTAACCATGACGACAGAGAATTCCTTCACTCTCAGGCGTTTCAACACAAGTGTTTGTTGATCTTCTGAGGATGACAATGCTATGCATATCATTTTATATCTTGGCTTAGATTTTTTCCCCCATTGATCTTGTCAAGTTAAAGAAAATTGCAGGTTAAAGGCCCTCAGCTGTGTGTGTCTGAGGTCACAGACGGCCAATCGGCTTCATAGATGATGGTGGATGATGTCCTGCTGCGGTCAACCAATCACGTGCGCTAATTTTTTCTCGGCCATCATTAAGCCAATCAAACGACAGTACAGTAGCCAGGCAGTCTCTTTGGTGTAAAATCATTGATTGCGGTCAATACAGTCAGTCACACTAATACTAGTCGAGGTCTAATTCCCATCAACAGTGTGTGTGTGTGTGTGTGTTTGTGTGGTCCTGGTAAATCCAACATTACTGGGACAAAGTAAAAAAAATGTGTCCACATTAGGAAAACCGCTTATAAATCATATTAAATTATGTTTTTTGATAATGTAAAAATGCAGAAAGTTTTCTGTGAGGGCTGTGTTTAAGGTTAGCGGATAGAATATACAGTTTGCAAAGTATAAAAATCATTATGTCTATGCAAAGCCACCATAAAACACTTTCAGTTCAATAACTGCACGTGTAAAGTTCATCCATATTATGAAACAAGTCCAATTCAGCCATAAGAAGCTCTTCTGAACACAACACCGTTATCCGCAATAGTCATGTGATCCGATTCAGCTTGTGATGACTGAATGTATGACATCACGTCTTCACATGGCCTTGTGCATTATTGTGAGAGTGTGTCAAAAAGCTGGGTGCTAGAACCCAGCAAACAAATTACGTTCGTTTTTGGTTCCCAGAACGTTCCTAGAACTTTCCCTTAAGGTTAGGGGAACGTTCCCGGAACGTTCTCCTTACGTTATAAAAATGGAACCTAAAAATAACCTACATGGAACGTTCCTATAACGTTCTTGTTTGGTTCCCAAAAAAAGAACCACATGGGACCATTTGGGAACGTTAGGGGAATGTTCTGTGTTTGCTGGGAAGTAGCTTATATTGTTCAACTCTTTATTCTTATATCAGAGGTGTTTGCTGAAGTCGTGGCCAGATGGAGGATGAGGTTTAAAATTAAAAGGGGGTTCAGTTTTATAAATAACCATCATTATTGGTGGGTCATTTCCTGACAGGTGATGACTCATCACGACCTCATCCTGTTCCCTGGGCTGTTAGCCAATCACATTACACGATCTCAAACAATAACAGCAACACAGGAAGCACATCACTGTATGTCTGATCACAAACAGGGCTGTGTTCAGATATTAGCTTACAGCTCACTGTATAGTGAGTTATTTGTGTAGGCCAATCCGGAAGTTCGCATCACCCTGGTTCCCTCGTCAAAAACCCAATAGGATTTTTTAATTGGCTTTTGGATTATTGCAGAAAATAAGCTCTGTGACCAACACAAGTTTATGATTCCGAAATGATCACAACTTTTATGAATTCTGAAGCCCTAAATACAATCATCTGAAGTAAAAAGCTCAACTATAATGAACTACACCACGGTCACCTGACTTCAACATCACCATCATTAAGCTTCTGACAACTCTCAGTCTTTGTTTAAAAACCTTTTCCCATGAAAGTCCGAGTTATAATAGTTTGCAAGAGCCCGATTATAAACACAAGGCTGTGAAAGCGGACTATGAGGAGATGATGACGTTTAATGTTCCTGACAACTTCTGCAGTCCCATTTAGACACTTGTAAGTAAAGCTTTTAAAAAATCACATGTGTGGTATTACTGGTGTATATTATGTATGTTGTAGAATAAAACATGAAAATATATTAAGCTTGTGTTCACCACAGACCTTATCCAAATTTAACCAAAAACCTACAAAGTTTTTGCCTACAAAAATATGTCATCCCTGTCAACCACTCACAATAAACCAACTCACAACCAACCACAAAATATGTCAACCACTCTATATACTATATACATATTTATTACAAAAAAAGTAGCAATAGTAGGGATTATTACACTCTAAACATTTTATAGTTGCAGCACGTGAGTGACGTCCAGTTATCATCATCTTGGAAATATAAAAAGTTATTTAACATTTTAAATCCATTTTTGTGTTAAGAATTTAGTTTAATAGTCCAGTACAATAATAACCCAGGATTCACGAAAAACATGTTACAATGGTCAATGCTGCAAAAACTTTTTTTTTTGCTATATTTTCTTAAAAATTGTTACCTAAAAATGATTTTTCAGAGTTGTAAGTATAAAACAAAGATTATTCAAGTGTTTTACAAGAAAATGTTGGTCTTTCTACTTCAAAATATCATGTTTATTCAATATGTTGCTTGCCATTTCTTTGTGATTTGTTGTTAAAATACATTGTGAAAATGTTAGGGCTGTCAAATGATTAATCGCGATTAATCGCATCCAAAATTAAAGTTTGTGTTTACATAATAAATGTGTGTGTACTGTGTATAATTATTTTATATATATAAATACATACACATGCATGTATATTTAAGAAATATTTGCATGTATATACTATATATAGATTTATATATAATTTATATTTTATACATAAATAACACATTTTTCTTAAATATATAAATGCACGTGTGTGTACTTATATATACAAAATAATTATACACAGTACACACACATTTATTATGTAAACACAAACTTTTATTTTAGATGCGATTAATCGTGATTAATCATTTGACAGCCTTTTAAAATTGTGAAAATTGTTTCCAAGTAAATCCTACACTCATTTTTTTCCAGTGTTTATCTACGAAAATGTACGGTAGGAATTTTATGCATACAGAATATTTGCATACTATGGACAGCAGTGGTGTAAAGTATTTGAGTATGTAATTAGTTACTGTAGTTAAGTATATTTTTGGCTTGAGCAACTTTTCGACATATCTATTTTTGAATATGTACTCTTTACTCCATCCAATACATTTGTAATGAGTAATGCGATGCGAAACCAACACGTCCAGTCCAAGTAGGCTTCGACTTTTTTAGGCTTTAATTATAGTTAACGTTATTTTATGTATCCGTTACATCGAAGAGACCTTTTTTTTAAGGATATTGGTTTACTAATGGCCTTTTTGAGCACTTGAGCTTAACTAAGACTTGAGAGGTGTTCGTTTAAGAAATGTTCAGCTTTATTTTGACTTAAATAAACATGTGATTGCTCTCCTCACAAATAATCATGTTTCTTGTTTTTCACTGGCATGTCTCTTATAGGTGTTGAGGACTAGCATCTTTAAGCCTACGTTCAGTCTGAGTAAAATACTTAAGTACTGTTAAAATCAGATACACGAAGACTTTTACTCAAGTGGTATTGAAATTGGGGACATTGGAGTCATTTTTGCTGTAAGGTATCTGTACTTTTACTTTACTCCTCTGATGGACAGTATATACTCTGCACATATAGTATGTATGGTGCCTTTCCAAACATAGCTCACGACTCAGATTTTTTTGCCCCAGATTCATTCTGCTACTCAAGTCTTTATTGAGAATCCCCAGCGCTTGTGTCCTTGTTTTACCTGCGGAACAGACTAAACCACTTCACACACGCTTTTAGCCTTTAATGTCTGTTTACAAAGCTGTTTTCTAGTTTAATTATAGTGTCATTTAAAGAAAGGACGTGGGGGCGAGGCAGACAGACAGGAAGAAACCTAACTATACTGTGTCCTCTGGGATTGTTTGTGTGTGTGTGTGGCTGTATTTGGAGTAGCATAGTATCATATACTGTACTCAAACTATTTATAGTACCAGTGTTTTTATGGTTAACACAAATAACAAAACCAACCATGAGATCGCAATCTCGATTCAAAGTCAAACACAAACCCATGATCTTATTCCTAAATCACAATGATTTGACTGTCTATTACAGTTTTTTACAGTCGCTAGGACACATTTCTCAATACTTAGGTCACTTTTTCAAAACTCTTCACACAGTGAGCACAACAGAAGTATATGTGGGCTAAACTGTGGATCATTTATCAGTACTTTGGCACAAAATGCATTCAATGACTACATCTTTCAAATTACATTAATTATTTTCTCACTTCGACACAACAACCGCCAAAACTCTGTGTACCGACAGGCCAATCTGCACATGCTTACACACTGATCTCAGAACTGTTAAACTTAAGTTCAAAACAATAACATAATACAAAACTGAATAAGACAGCCTTTTGCCACATTTCTACAGTAATATTGTAATGAAATATATTTAGAATCTGAAAATTAAATGGTATAAAAACAATTGGACCAACCACAGCTGATTCCTGTTGTATCTGTGGCTGGTATCGGTGGATGGTGTGTATACACATTTTTACACTTTGGAATTATTCCAAAAACATAAAATATAATAACTGCATGATGTCTGATTCATTCTAGTAACATATATTGCAGTGAATTCTAAACAGTAGAGAGGTAGAAGAAAGAAAGCATTTACATAGGAAAACATTGTATAAAGTTACCTGTTGTTAGTGTTTTTTATGTTATTGTTTTGTGGGTGACAAAGTGTGTTTGTTAGCTGTCAACCTTTGCTAGTGTTATGGAAGAATGTGTTGATTTGAGATATGTATGAAGTGATTTGGTAGTTTTAGTGCATTTTGAATGTGAAATGAACTGCTGTGCCGAGCTGAAAGTTGGTTAGGAGAACTGTGTGAAGAGTTTTGAAAAAGTGACTTAAGTATTGAAAAATGTGTCCTAGCGACTGTAAAAAACTGTAAACCTTTGACAAATCCGATCACAGCGGAACATTCTTGATGCTTCAAATTACGATTGTATCATGACATTGTTACACCAGTAGGTGGCGATTTGACCGATTTGTCATTTAATCATTCATTGAAGATATTCTTTCAAAAACGATGATTCATCCAATTATGAAACAAGTGAAGTCTTTATGAGTGAGTCATTGAATCATTCATTCAACCCGATAAAAAAAAAAATCAAATTAATTAAATATTTTTACGTAGACTGCAGCATTTAACAATGTGTCAAAACCTTTAGTAAATCACATGTTATTTTGCTGAGCTGTCTATTTAGAATCATGGGAGAATCGTGATCTATATGAAAAAAACATGATTCTTAATTTATCCATAATCGTGCAGCTCTAACCAAACCTATATATAATACAAATCGTTAATTGAAATAAACCTGAAATAAAATAGAATATAAATATTTAAAACTTAAACTTAAGAAAAATAAATGACAATTAGAAATGTTACTTTGGCAAATTTAAGTTGAAATAACATGAATAAAACTGAAATAAAAATAAATTAAGTTTAAAATATAATTAAAAATTAAAACTGAAAATATAAAAACAAAAGCTAATTCAAAGTACTATAATACTAAATAACACTGATTTATACTGTATTTTTGTAAACATGGAATCTGCAGATAATCCACTAAAAATCTCCTTCTTGACCTATTTGATCAGACTGCCAAAAGGTTACATAAATTACACAAACAGCAATCTGTGCATTTATCCATTATAACTGAATACCACTTGCTGAATTAAACATGTATCACAGCTGTTTCATAGTATATCATTATTTAATATATACTGTGCAGTACGCTAGTACTCAATTCCAAACATCGCCTGTATGTACTGAAAAACATGTACAGTAAACATCAGTCACTGGCTTTCTCCCAGGATGCTTTGCTGAAATATTGATGCGTCAGCGTCTATGTGCAGGTAGGCGGAGCTTCAGCCGGAAGCTCCTGGCCAATGAATTCCTCACCAGTGTGAATACATAATGACCCAGACTCCTCCTGAGCTCTGTTGCCATGGTGACCGGGGGGGGGGGACGGTGGGTCTGGATGGAAAGGTCTCTGTTAAACAAGAGCATCTTCACTGCTGAGATGTGTGTGTGTGTGTGTGTGTAATGCTGACAGTCCCCCTGAGGCCAATGTCTATTTTAAACTGTCACGAAAAGGCATCTCTCTGTTTCTCTCTTTCTCTGTACTGTATTTTATTTTCCATCATTACTGTAATAGTTTATAGCATGTACAAGCAGTCTATATTATGTGTAAAGGGTTTTGCTCCATTTTATTTTAATTTCTTTTTCATTTCATTTTGTCAAAAATATGAATTATATTATAATTGGTACTGAGTTAACTGCTACAACTGAAATTAAAATAAAGTTATATAGAAATATTTGTAAAAAATCAAAAACTAAAGAAATGACAAAAGAACATAGCAAAATGACTAAAATTAAAATGCAAAGTTATTCATTATAAATAGTGTGGAAAGGGTTGAGCATAATTATTATTATTATTATTATTATTTTGTGAATTAAGTGTATTGTATTTTAATTGTCTTGGTACTAACATTACTTAAACTGAAATAAACTAAAGTAAATAAAAAATATAAAAAAGTAATTTAATTTTGACAATTAAATTTAGTATTTTTAATTGTTTTTGTTTGTTGCATTTTGAAAAAAATTGTAGTAGGCTTTGTAAAATGTTTTCAAAGGATTAGTTCACCCAAAAATACTGTAGGCCTACTCACTCTCAAGCCATAGGTGTGTATGACTTTCTTCTTTCAGCCGAACACAATCTGAGTTATATTAAAAAATATCCTTTATAATGACATTTAATTATTTTTGAAGCTCAAAAAAGCTCATCCATCCATCATACTTGAGCATCATGCTCAAGTAATCCATACGACTCCAGTGAGTTAATAAAGGCCTTCTGAAGTGAAGCGATGCGTTTTTTAAAGAAAAATAAACATATTCATAACTTTATAAACTATAACCTCTGGCTTCCGCCAACAGCCGTACGCGCGTTCATGAGAGAGTCGAGTTCTGGCGGAAGAGTGACCTCTGACCCGACGCATAGATGAGAACTGACGAATACAGAAGCGAAGAGGAGAGAGCAAAATACCGCTCATGAATTAGAAGTCTAAAACGAGAAGTTTTTGATATAGAGAAGATTCTGTGCAGTCGTGTATATTTTCTTATATATTGTTACCTGTCATTTACAGTATAGATTGTAAGTCATTTACACCTATAGGCTTGAGGGTGAGTACATTTATTGGATCGTTTTAATTTTTTGGGTGAACTATTCCCATACCTGTCAACACTCCCGTTTTTCCCGGGTTTCTCCCGTGTACCACAGAAACCGAAAATTCTCGGGCCAGCAGCATGTGTCCAAACTTCAATCTTAACCATTTTATTTCATCAGAAACGATCTTAAAACAGGGCTTTAAGTGTAAAATACCGAACTTGTCCTTTAAGACCAGTTAATAATGGACCGAATATTATGCCACCTAATTAATATTCATGAGCATGCTGATGAGGTTTAGAATACCCTCCACCCTCTGTGTGTGGCTGTACATTAACACAGGAAGGTTTTGGTTTCATCCCTCGGGACACAAAGCACTTTCTCTCCATATTTCCATGTCTCTGTTATTTTCTTTCTATTATATTTGTGTATTCATCTTCCTCCTCCTCTCCTCCCGTTCCATCCGTTCCAGTCCCGTGATCACAAAGACAGAGAGAGAAATGAATTGTGTTCTGCGTGTGTAAACCAGAGAGACGTGTCCCGTGAAGGCTGATGTGTTCTGACAGGGTGTTTTGGATGATATGAGCGCTGGTCTGATGGCCCGTGCGGGTCAGCTGTAGTTCTGGGCTCAAGTCTTTGTTCTTCTCCCTGTTGTGGCCTTTTGACAATAATCTTTGTGTGTCGCTGAAGCCGAGAGCTGCCGCTGTCCACAAAGAGAGCTCTGTGCTGTCGGGTGGGGGAGGACGCCGAGGTTATTTTCGTCATGCATTCGAAAAGGTCCTTCACACTGACAGCCATTTGTAGCCGTGTTCAATAAGAGTTGGTGATTTCAGACAGCGTGAGTGACAGTGATTCTTTGGAGTGCAAAAAAATCGAGCAGTTTTCTATTTTCAATTGTGCAGCATCAGTCTGTGTAGCTCCGCCCACAGCGATCTCTCATTGGTTCAAAGTTCCTCTCCATTAAAAAAAAGAAAGATAGATGTGTGTGTGTGTGTAGTCTCAACGTTTCCACAAACATTTTAGCAGCACAACTGTTTTCAACATTGGTAATAATCAGAAATGTTTCTTGAGCAGCAAATCATCATATTAGAATGATTTCTGAAGGATCATGTGACACTGAAGACTAGAGTAATGATGCTGAAAATTCAGCTTTGATCACAGGAATAAAGTACATTTTAAAGTATATTCAAATAGAAAACTGTTATTTTAAATAGTAATAATATTTCACAATATTGCTGTTTTTACTGTATTTTGCCTTGGTGAGCCGAAGAGACTAAAAATAAAATAAATGACTATAAAAATGTTTCTTCAGGTTTGGGCATGTCTGTCATCATTATAATGAGCTTTATTTAAAAGCAGTTGAAGTCTATGATATGTCCTAATTAGTGTGTGTGTGTGTGTGTGTGTGTGTGTGTGTGTGTGAACTCTACATGTGATCTTCTGGTTGCTAGGCGATGGAGAGCAAGCTGCTGGTTGGTGGGAAGAACATTATTGATCACACTAATGAGCAACAGAAGATGATTGAACAGAAAAGACACGAGATTGCCGAACAGGTAACACGCATGGTTTTAATGTTTACGTTACAGTAGTGGCGCAAAAACGACACACTTCACGGTTAGCATCTGTTTGGCATTCTGTGCTCATTAATAACACACAACTGTGTGTACATCTGTGTGTGTGAGCAGACACGCAGAGAGAGGGAAATACACCAGCAAGTGTTGGATCAGGATGAGGAGACATTAGAGCTCAGAGAAACGTTCTCCTCACTGCAACAGGAGGTGGAAGCAAAGACCAAGAAACTCAAAAAGGTGAGACACACACACACACACAGAACTGAGATGACGCGTGGTGTAGATTGTAGAAGCACATGCTGATGACATCACATTCAGAGGTTGCTAATCACGAGAACGTCCCAGTGGCTTCCAGTATTAAACAATTGTGAGATACTTCATCTCATTTGATTATTTCCTGTTTTTATTTGGAACTTGATGGATGCAAAGCAAAATATTATTCACAACAAATGAATGTCCTTTCTTTTATTTCACTGTCCACCATGTTTATTTATTATTTACAAATGTTTCTTGAGCAGCAAATCATCATATTAGAATGATTTCTGAAGGATCATGTGACACTGAAGACTGGAGTAATGATGCTGAAGATTCAGCTTTGATCACAGGAATAAATTACATTCTAATATATATTCAAATGGAAAACAGTTGTTTCAAATTATGATAATATTTCACAATATTCTGATCAAATAATCACAATATTTTCTGATCAAATAAATGCAGCCTTGGTGAGCAGAAGAGACTTCTTTAAAAAATCTTACTGACCACAAACTTAGCCCTTCCCAACATTACCAGTAACGCTCATTAACAAGCGTTACATCACCACTCCTTTGAATGAGACTTTAGCAACCACTGAATATTGAGTGACAATATAATAAATATGACAGCACTGAGTTCCCTAACTCCTCTGTTCCTCTTGCTCCCCCTTAATTCTGGACCTTTGACCTTTGACCCCTGGAACACCCCTGACCCCACCTCCCTGTGAAAATTAAACACCTTTTATCAGTACAAGAAGGTTAGTTTGTTTTACACTGTCTCGGTTGCTGACTGTCAGAGGCTACGAGGCTAATGCTGAACGCTAGCCTTGGCATTTAAGCTTTCACAGCAACTAATTCAATCTGCATTAATCTTCATGGCTTCGGCTGGCATGCTAACCACCAAAACCCTCTTTCTGAATCTCTGATGACTTCAGAGATTTAATTCTCAATAGTAGACAGGCAAAATAGGACTGAGCTCCACCGTTCCCATCTGCACGCCACTTCCTGTCAGAACTCATGACTTCCTGTTGGGTTGTGATGTTCAGTGGAACACACTGCACCTGACCTCACCTTCACATGCTCCTTCCTGAGCTTCACCTTTAACCCCTGCTGCGTGACACTGGACGGCTCACACTAACACTGACGGGATCACTGACTACGGTCATAGCATGAGAGCTGATGATGAAGAAGATGAGGATGATGAGGAAGGATGTATGGATGGATGATGATTATGATAAAGATGGATGATGATAATGATGGATTTATGATGATGATGATGAAGGACAGATGATGATGATGATGAAGGACAGATGATGATGATGATGATGAAGAGCAGATGATGATGATGGATGTATGATGATGATGATGATGAAGAGCAGATGATGATGATGGATGTATGATGATGATGAAGGACAGATGCTGATGGATGATGATGATGATGAAGAGCAGATGATGATGATGGATGTATGATGATGATGAAGGACAGATGCTGATGGATGATGATGATGATGAAGGACAGATGATGATGATGATGAAGGACAGATGATGATGATGAAGAGCAGATTATAATGATGGATGTATGATGATGATGATGATGAAGGACAGATGATGATGATGATGAAGAGCAGATTATGATGATGGATGTATGATGATGATGATGATGAAGGACAGATGATGATGATGATGATGAAGAACAGATGATGACGGATGGATGAATGATGATGAAGGACAGATGACGATGAATGATGATGATGATGAAGAGCAGATGATGATGGATGTATGATGATGATGAAGGACAGATGATGATAATGATGAAGAGCAGATCATGATGATGGATGTGTGATGATGATGAAGGACAGATGACGATGAATGATGATGATGAAGGACAGATGACGATGAATGATGATGATGATGATGAAGGACAGATGACGATGAATGATGATGATGATGATGATGAAGGACAGATGCTGATGGATGAATGATGATGATGATGGATGTATGATGATGATGAAGGACAGATGACGATGAATGATGATGATGATGATGATGAAGAGCAGATGATGATGGATGTATGATGATGATGATGAAGAACAGATGATGACGGATGGATGAATGATGATGATGATGGATGTATGATGATGATGAAGGACAGATGACGATGAATGATGATGATGATGATGATGAAGGACAGATGACGATGAATGATGATGATGATGATGATGAAGGACAGATGCTGATGGATGAATGATGATGATGAAGGACAGATGACGATGAATGATGATGATGATGATGATGATGAAGAGCAGATGATGATGGATGTATGATGATGATGAAGGACAGATGATGATGATGATGAAGAACAGATGATGACGGATGGATGAATGATGATGATGATGGATGTATGATGATGATGAAGGACAGATGACGATGAATGATGATGATGATGATGATGAAGAGCAGATGATGATGGATGTATGATGATGATGAAGGACAGATGATGATAATGATGAAGAGCAGATCATGATGATGGATGTATGATGATGATGATGAAGGACAGATGACGATGAATGATGATGATGATGATGATGAAGGACAGATGACGATGAATGATGATGATGATGATGAAGGACAGATGATGATGGATGATGATGATGATGATGATGGATGTATGATGATGATGATGATGATGAAGGACAGGTGACGATGGTGATGAAGGATAAATGATTAAGAAGAATGGATGATGATGAAGGGCAGATAATGATGATGGACGAATGATGATGATGATGATGAAGGACAGAATAATGATTATGATGATGAAGGATGGATGGATGGATGATGATGATGAAGAACAGATGATGATGATTATAATGATGAAGGATGGATGGATGATAATGATGAAGGACAGAATAATGATGATGATGAAGGATGGATGGATGATGATGATGAAGAACAGATGATGATGATTATAATGATGAAGGACAGAATAATGATGATGAGGAAGGATGGATGGATGAAGATGATGAAGGGCAGATAATGACGATGGACCAATGATGATGATGAAGGATGGATGGATGATGATGATGGAGAGATAATTATGATGATGAAGGGCAGATGATGATGATGAAGGATGGATGATGATGTTGGTGATAAAGGACAGGTGACGATGATGATGAAGGATAGATAATGATGTTAATGGTGATGGATGGATGGATGATGATGAAAGAGAGATAATGATGGATGATGATGATGAAGGATGGATGATGATGATGAAGGACAGATGATGATGATGATAATGGTGATGGATGGATGATAATGAAAGATGGATGATGATGAAAGAGATAATGATGATGAAGGGCAGATGATGATGATGATGGGTGTATGGAAGATGACATCTCTCTCTCCCTCTCTCTCTCTCTCTCTCTCTCTCTCAGCTGTATGCGAAGCTCCAGTCTCTGAAGGCTGATATTCAGGATGTGAATGATGAGCATGTGAAGAGTCGACAGGAGCTGGAACAAACACAGAATGAACTGACCCGAGAACTCAAATTCAAGTGAGTCTGACTCTCGACACACGATCGTTCTCCATCACTGCACCGGTGAACACATCTCTGAAGGGAAGCTTTCTCAAGGAACAATTCTGTCTCAATTCTATCTGTCGTACAGCTGTATATAGTGCTTACAGCTCATGTGTCTGTCTCTGTAGATATCTGATCATAGAGAACTTTATACCTCCTGAAGAGAAGAATAAAATAATGAACAGACTTCAGTTTGACACGGAGGAAGACCAGTGGAAGTTTCAGCCTCTCGTCCCGGCAGAGAAGTGAGTGAACATCGATCTTTACATGTGATGCATCAGGCAGTAATATCATCAGCCGAACACATCAAACTCTTTATTTATTACATCATTTAGAATAATAGTAAAGTTATAAAAATGATGAAATAACACTACTGGAAAATATGGGAGTTATGTGGAGTTAATTTGAAGTTTTGTAACAAAATGTATATGTAGGCACAATTTTGTATTTGTTTACAAAAGCAAACAGGGTAAAATGCTCTTCACATCCAGATAGCAATCACTAAGTTAGATGGTCTAAATGTATTTATATGTATATTGTCCGTGGAAGGCGTAGGACCATAACAAGTTCGTCCAATCATTGCATTTGGTGTGAATGCAGTGATACGATGTCCTATCTGACTGTCAATGTATTTCCATACCTCCGCCGCTCGCGCCTTTTACAGTTCCTCCTGAACCAAAACAACCAGCTAATGCTGCGTTCACGCCAGAACTACTGTAATTTGGAAGAGATTACAGTACCCCGTGACGTTATACTCCGAGCGGTTCGTGATTTATGCGTTTCGATGTCAACACTATCAGCGCTGAAATGAACCTGCAGCAGTCAGGTGGTACAGGTCAGAGCTCTTTAAGTTGTTTATGTTCATTATTATTGTAATGTTCTGTGCTTTGAGACATGAGGTAGTTTAACGCCGTCTCTCGTGACGTTTTTGTTTGCTCTCTGCTGTGTGCGTTCGTGTGTTTTGAAGGACGCTCTGAAGCAAGGGTGGGATCTTATGCTTTCAAAGCTAGCTCGCTATTGCTAGCCTCTCCAAAAATTGCCTACCCTACCTTTAAGAATCATGGTACTTAAAAAAATAAAATAAACATAGTATTATACCATAGTACCTCATCTAAGTGATGTCATTATCTGACACAGGGTTAACTAAAACTAAAACCATAAAAAACATTTTCATTACTTGAAATTAAATAAACGTGAACTGAAATAAAATAAAACATTTAAAAAACGTGTTTTATTACAAAATTTTGTTTAGTTTAAGTAGCTACTAAAACAACTCAAACTAAATAAACTAAAACTAAAAAAAAAAAATTGAAATGTAGACATTTAAAATAAAATTAGGTTACACTTTATTTTAAGGTGTCCTTGTTACAGTGTAATTATATATTTAAGTACAGAGTAATATTAAGTAACTACATGTACTTACTATAGGGTTAGGGTAGGATTACGATTTGGTTGAGGGTTAGTTGCATGTAATTGTGCATAATTTACTGTTATTACTACGGTGAGTACATGTAACATATGTAACAAGGACACCGTAAAATAAAGTGTTACCTAAAATTACTAAAATGAAAAGAAATCAATAAAATCTAATTCAAAATATGAACAAATATATAATAGTAAAGCAATGATCCTGAGATAGCAATGATCTGACTCTACTGAACAGAACAGCTCACATACGGATGATGGAGGTGATGTTCTTCTGTTTTCTGTGTTTCTGACAGTAAATTCACACAGATGAACAGAAGACCCGTCTCTGCTGTGGGATACAAGCGACCAATCAGCCAGTACGCCAGGGTTGCCATAGCGATGGGAGCTCATTCCAGATACAGGGTATGTTTAGAGAGAGAGAGAGAGATGGAAGAGTTGGAAGAAAAAGTGGAACGTAGCCAGAAGATGTTAAATGAAATGGCTGAAAGGAGTTCATGTGGTGGAGCCACGTGATTACGTCCCCTGCAAAAAATGTGTGAAGGATGTTTAGACATTTTTTTTTTTTACTTTTAAAGACAGAAACACTAATAAGAAGAATGCGGTTTAATTGATTGTCCCTTGTGTCCCTCCATAGGCGGAGAATATAATGGTTCTGGAACTGGACATGACTCCTCCTGTCGTGTTTCAGCTGGACCTCCCAACGTCTCCATCTCGAGATGTTCTGTTGGACAACACCAGTTACAGAGAGAAATCAGCGACTGGACGGGTCAGAAAATCTCAGTCATGGTCAGTAGAACTTCAAAGACATATTCAATGGCTTGTTAACACGAATATGTAATCAGCCCGCGCATCACATGGCAGAAACTCAACTGCATCCGAAAACACACACTGTATAGTAGGTAGTTCGTGACCGTTAAAAAAGTATGTTCTATACAGTATGAATGTGTGTAGAGTTCACTTCACTGCCATTCACAAATCCTCTCCTGTGGCCTCATGGGATAGTAAAGTGTCTAACAAATGCGCACTTCAGAACCTCGCTGGAAGTAGAAGGTCATCTGGGGACTTTTCGCCTACTGTTTTATGAATACTATGAATTCGGACGTACTTCTTTTGTCACATAATGTTGTTTCGCCTACTATATAGTATGGAAGTAGGGATATTTGGACACAGCGATGGTCAAGACGATCTGCTGAAGTTCAAACTGAGCATCAAAATAGGAAAAAAAGGTGATTTAAAAACCTTTGAATGTGTGTGTATATATATATATATATATATATATATATATATATATATATATATAGTATATACAGTATTATATACAATATATATATATATAGTATATACAGTATTATATACAGTATATATATATATATATTAGTGCTGTCAAATCGATAAATCGCATCTTAACATAAAACAATTTGTTTATATAATGTGTATAAATATAATTATATTTATATGTATTATACGTACATATACTGTATATGTGTGTACACCCATATATTTATGCACACACATATATTTATATATATATATATATATATATACACACACACAGACACGCACGCACACACACACACACACACACACACACACACACACACATATATACTGTATATGATATATAATAATATATACACAAATATATATTTACAGAAACACACACACACAAACACACACATATATATATATATTTATATATATTATTTTAGTTAAATATTATTTTATATAATTTATAAACCTAAGTGATTAGGGTTTTTTTAAGGATTTATGTTTGATACGATTAAATTAGGATTATAGTGTGATATGGTCTATTGGGTAATCCGAGATTAATTTATAATCTCTATAACGTAGTGCTCATGTGTACATAGTTGAATCTCAGTGCAGATTTCTCAAGTATTTATGTGCTATTTTAGAACGGAATACTTGTGTATTTCTCATACCATTTCTGCACATTTTTGTACGCATAAAATACTAAGACCTACAATGCTTGACTTGTGCCTGACTTGATTTCACATTTACAGTTTAAATCTATTTCTTGTGTTAAAAATAAAACCAAAACCCTTTGATGCACGTCCAGCTGCATTAACGTGTTCTTAATAAAACCACAGTGCCGCATAGTTCAGTCTAAAATGTTTGTTGCGTACCGCTCACTATTTGACATGCTATTTTTAAACATTTATAGCACATTTTGCAAATTATAGTAAGTCATCTGGCTATTTGTGCATTCATTTGTAAACTAAATGTACTTGGTACTACAAAAGTAGTAGTATGCTGTTGGTCTCAAAATAATGACATCACATGTGTTCGCAGGTGCCAGTCTCCGCATGTCATTTCCTCCTCAAGCTCCACCCTCTCTCTGGCATCCTCAGGGTCCCACAGCTTGCCACACCCACAAAACATCACCATGGCAACAGCCCATGAATGAGACTTGGAATTACCATATTACCGCCCCCTGTAAGGCATACAGTCAATCAATCCAACATAGACCGAGGAAGACGGGGCGAGATGAACCGTCCGTCACCATTAACAAAGACTGGAGCGCACGAACCTTCAACAAGATGGAAACCTGCTCGTGATTCAGCCGCCGAGCAGGCTGAATCCATAAATATTAGTAAAATTATTCATATTTCTTACTCTCTTGCTCTCTGCTCCTCAGGACAGTGAAGACACTTTGATTTCTACCATCAACAGCACTGAAGCTTTGCCTCACCTGACACCGGAGGCTAGATAAGCTAGTTATGTTCATTCATTTTGCTGCTTCCAAAACCGTGGGTCAACCTCAGTGTTTATGTACTGACCAGCACGGGTCCGATCCAGGAGTAGAGCCACACACACCTCGAATGATGGACGCCGAAACGGACGGGGCTTTGCGGTCGCTCGCTTCCTGCTGTAAAGAAAAGAGCTGAGCAAGAGGAACGTCTCTCTTTCTATCTGCATGTCTTACTGTATGTGTGTGTCTTTGTGATTCTGATCAGGGTTCTGGACGAGAGGCGGCTGATTGGCTGGAGGAGGATCTACAGGGTTCCCACTGGCTCATGGAAAACCATGAGGAAATGTCAGGGATTTTGATTGGTTTTCCAGGCCTGGAAAAATCATGGAAATGAATAAAATCTTAAAAGTTAAGGAGATTTAATTTATGCATTTTTATTAAATATCAAATATTAACATTATATTATATACATACACTCACCGGCCACTTTATTAGGTACCCCATGCTAGTAACGGGTTGGACCCCCTTTTGCCTTCAGAACTGCCTCAATTCTTCGTGACATAGATTCAACAAAGTGCTGGAAGCATTCCTCAGGGAGTTTGGTCCATATTGACATGATGGCATCACACAGTTGCCGCAGATTTGTCGGCTGCACATCCATGATGCGAATCTCCTGTTCCACCACATCCCAAAGATGCTCTATTGGATTGAGATCTGGTGACTGTGGAGGCCATTTGAGTACAGCGAACTCATTGTCATGTTCAAGAAACCAGTCTGAGATGATTCCAGCTTTATGACATGGCGCATTATCCTGCTGAAAGTAGCCATCAGAAGTTGGGTACATTGTGGTCATAAAGGGATGGACATGGTCAGCAACAATACTCAGGTAGGCTGTGGCGTTGCAACGATGCTCAATTGGTACCAAGGGGCCCAAAGAGTGCCAAGAAAATATTCCCCACACCATGACACCACCACCACCAGCCTGAACCGTTGATACAAGGCAGGATGGATCCATGCTTTCATGTTGTAGACGCCAAATTCTGACCCTACCATCCAAATGTCGCAGCAGAAATCGAGACTCATCAGACCAGGCAACGTTTTTCCAATCTTCTATTGTCCAATTTCGATGAGCTTGTGCAAATTGTAGCCTCAGTTTCCTGTTCTTAGCTGAAAGGAGTGGCACCCGGTGTGGTCTTCTGCTGCTGTAGCCCATCTGCCTCAAAGTTCGACGTACTGTGCGTTCAGAGATGCTCTTCTGCCCACCTTGGTTGTAACGGGTGGTTATTTGAGTCACTGTTGCCCTTCTATCAGCTCGAACCAGTCTGGCCATTCTCCTCTGACCTCTGGCATCAACAAGGCATTTCCGCCCACAGAACTGCCGCTCACTGGATGTTTTTTCTTTTTCGGACCATTCTCTGTAAACCCTAGAGATGGTTGTGCGTGAAAATCCCAGTAGATTAGCAGTTTCTGAAATACTCAGACCAGCCCTTCTGGCACCAACAATCATGCCACGTTCAAAGTCACTCAAATCACCTTTCTTCCCCATACTGATGCTCGGTTTGAACTGCAGGAGATTGTCTTGACCATGTCTGCATGCCTAAATGCACTGAGTTGCCGCCATGTGATTGGCTGCTTAGAAATTAAGTGTTAACGAGCAGTTGGACAGGTGTACCTAATAAAGTGGCCGGTGAGTGTATATATAAACATGAAACAGAATTGTAAAAAAAAATGTATGATAAAAACAACTTTTCAAACAGGTATCATTGTGTGTGTGTGAGTGTGTGTGTGTGTGTAAAATCACTGGCCACTTTATTAGGTACACCTTGCTAGTACCGGGTTGGACCCCTTTTGCCTTCAGAACTGCCTTAATTCTTCGTGACACAGATTCAACAAGGTGCTGGAAACATTCCTCAGAGATTTTGCTCCATATTGTCATGAGAGCATCCCACAGTTGCTGCAGATTTATCATCTGCACATCCATGATGCAAATCTCCTGTTCCTCCACATCCCAAAGATTCTTTAATTGGATTGAGATCTGGTGACTGGAGGCCGTTTGAGTTTAGTGAACTCATCGTCATGTTCAAGAAACCATTGATTTGAGCTTTGTGACAGGGTGCATATCCTGCTGGAACGGGCCATCAGAAGATCTGTGGTCATAAAGGGGTAAACATGGTCAGCAACAACACTCAGGTAGGCCATTACACCAGCAGCCTGAACCGCTGATACAAGGCAGGACGGATCCATGCTTTCATGTTGTTAACACCAAATTCTGACCCGACCATCTGAATGTCGCAGCAGAAATATGAGACTCATCAGACCAGGCAACGTTTTTCCAATCTTCTATTGTTCAGTTTTGTTGAGCCCGTGTGAATGGTCTCCTCAGTTTGCGGTTCTCAGCTGACAGGAGTGTCACCGCCGGTGTGTTTCTTCTGCTGCTGTTGCTCTTCTGCTTCAAGGTTTGACGTGTTGTGTGTTCAGAGATGCTCTTCTGCAGACCTCGCTTGTAACGAGAGGTTGTTTGAGTTACTGTTGCCTTTCTATCAACCAGTCTGGCCATTCTCCTCTGACCTCTGGCATCAACAAGGCATTTTCTCCCTCAGAACTGCCGCTCACGGGATATTTTCTCTTTTTCAGATCATTCTCTGTTAAGAGATGGTTGTGTGTGAAAAGTCCCAGTAGATCAGCAGTTTCTGAAATACTCAGACCAGCCCGTTTGGCACGACAACCATGCCACGTTCAAACTCACTTAAATCCCCTTTCTTCCTCGTTCTGATGCTCCGCTTGAACTTCAGCAGATCACCTTGATCATGTCTACATGCCTAAATGCATCGAGTTGCTGCCATGTGATTGGCTGGTTAGATATTTGTGTTAATGAGCAGTTAAACTGGTGTACATAATAAAGTGGCCAGTGAGTGTCTGTATATATATATGTATGTGTGTGTACAAATCTGAATTCTTTATTATTATAAAATAATGGAAATTCATTGGTTAAAGGTTGTGGGAACCCTGGCTCTACAACAAGCTCTAGAGCTGAGCATGTACTATAAGAGCTGGCCTTTGCTTAGACCTTTAAACCACTGCACTAACGTAAAGCAATGAGACGCCATAGACCTACAAGACAAACACACACACACACACGCACGCGCGCCTTGCTTACTTGATTTACTTGACTCAAAGCAGCAGCCATGTTCTCCAGCCGGACGCCCCTCTCCTGTAATTATGAACACATGTGGAGTTTCGTTATGTACAGGAGATCTGCGTGTTTATGTGTGTCCGATGAGGATCTGTGTGTTATCGGCTCATGGAACTGCTCTCATTGGAGGGAATTAAAAAAGCAGTTCTCTGGCAAAAGATGATTGTGTTTGTAAACGTTTCTCTAGAATTGGCATAATGCATAAATCTGATGTAGACTTAAAGGGATTTCACCCAAAAATGAACATTTTGTCATGATTTATTTGTGCCATTTCAAACCCGGAGCCTATAGCCAGTATAAAAACAATAGTCAATGGAAAGTTTCATGGTGATAAAAAACAAAAACAAATGTGTGTGTGAATACACATTCAAACGTTTGGGGTTTGTAAGATTTTGAAATGTTTTTTTTTTTTACAGGAGTCTCAGAAGTCATTCATGCTCACTAACGCTTTACATTTTTTTGTTCAAAAATACAGTAAAACCGTAATATTGTGAAATTTTACAATTTGAAAGAACTGTTTTCTATTTTAATACATGTTAAATTGTAATTTATTCCTGGACGCAAAGCTGAATTTTTAGCATCATTACTCCAGTCTTTAGTCACATGATCCTACAGAAATCATTCTAATGATGATTTACTGCTCAAGAAACATTTCTGATTATCATCAATGTTGAAAACAGTTCTGCTTCATATTTTTGTGGAAACCGTGAAGCTTTTTTCCAAGATTCTTTGATTAATAAAGTTCATAAGAACAGCATTTATTAAATCTTGTGCAAGATTATAGCCTAAATGTCTTTGTACTGTCACTTTATTTATTCAATGCGTAATTGATGAATAAAAGTTCTTTCAAAACAAATCTTACTGACCCCAAACTTTTAACCAGTAGGTCTAGTGTAAGTGATTTTGGCTTAAGCGTTTTAAATATCAGATGGAGTCACTGAGGACACGAGTAAGACAATCTCTCTCTCTCTCACACACACACACACAGTCTGGATGGAGGTTTACAGTAAGGGCTGCTGGTGCAGTTTATCTCCATCTTCTCTGAATAATTAACACACGTCCCGTTCCGGTTAACCGGGAGGCTGGAGGTCGCGTGTGGTGAGCTGGTGTCATGTTCTGTTTAACCTACATGCGGGTCATTTCCCTTTCATCAGTGTCACATCACCGGCTACAGGATTGCTCACTAAACACTCCTGCAGGTCGGGTGCATGATCCACTCGACTCTTTGAGAAAGGAGGGGTTTACTGATTATGATGATGGAGACCTGGATTAAATGAAAAAGGTCAGTTTCACATTTCAAGCCCTGTTGAGTGATATTGTGCTCATCATGTAGGCGACCATAATGAAATAAAGTTATAATAATAAAACTTACCATGACGGAGAATGGAAATCCAAGAGGATCGGGTGCTCACTATGGGAATGGGCCAGAAATCCATCGCTGTTTCCATGACAACCTCTTTTTTGGTCATTGGACATTTTCCACATGCACCAATACCCCCCACATCCTCTCTCTCTCTCACACACACACGATGTGTTTTCGAGTTTTATGGGGACTTTCCAGACATAATCCCAGACAGCAACATAGTGTCGTCCCAGATCCGGGCCACATCTGGTACATGTGGATTCAATGCATACCAGATGTGGGCCGGATCTGGGCCGACACTATGTTGCTGTCTGAGAATTATTTTTATATTGTACAAACTGTATATTCTATCCTCTAATCCTAACTTTAAACCTACAGAAAACGTTCAGCATTTTCACATTTAAAAAAAAAACATCCCTTAAGTATGATTTATAAGCTGTTTTCTTCATGGGGACCAATAATGTCCCCACAAGGACAAGGATTTCGGATAATGCCATCTTTGTGGGGACATTTTATCCCCATCATGTGGGGTTTACCAGGACACACACACACACACAAATGAGTGATTAGTGATTCTTAAAGATTTTTATGATCTAAATAGACTACAACATTGTTAAACCGTGTTATTGCCATTTTAGACTGAGAGCCCTTTTCATATTATTAATAAAGTAATGTTTTTTTGAAAAAGAAGACGATATTAATTTGACAGTTATTATTTATGATTCTGCATTTCCAGTTCACTGAAGATCACCTCACTGTCAGCGCCCTCTGCTGGATAAAACACACTGACTGATGTTCATGGAAAAAATCTCGCCTGTTTTTGTTTTTTTTAGACGAAGAAAGGTTTCATTCAATTACTAAACGTTTTTTTGTTTTCTCTAAAAGAGAAATATCAATATATATTGGGGATGAAATGTGTCGCCTGAGAACTCTATAATCCACGAATAGAACAAAACAAAACAAAAACAGCCTGACTGACCCATTAATGAAGTGCTAGCACCGCTTCTGACCGCTAGATGGCAGCACAACAACATTCAAACATGACATGACTGACCTTCAGTGAACACTACACAACTCAGAAACGTTTCATTTATTATTTTTACTGTTTATTACTTTTGTTTATCTTCTTTGTTGTTAAAAAGCCTACGTTTGTTTACGGGTCTTAGTTGGTTTAAGATGGCCTTCCAACATGTCCTACCTGGTTCGTTAGCTGGTCATCAAAGTGACCAAAATTACTAAAAATGCCACATTCCGCCACTCCAGACTCGTCGGCGCGCCCGCCATATTGGAACGGTCAGCGTGTCGTCGCTCACAGTAAGAATCAATGATACCACAACATTGTGCAGCTTCTGGTTATGAAACCTTATAATATACATTTTAATAAAAATTTTGCATTTCAATTTGAGTGTTAAGTGCCTATTTCGAGTAGTAAACTAGACTAGTCAAGTAAAGTTCTAACCAACATCAAGTCAATTAAAATATTTTGCTGTTGATACATCTCCAAAGCCAGATCATGTCTGTGTTTTTTCAGAAATCAAAAAAAGGCCAACTAAACATATTTCAGCTTCTTTTAAAATTTAGGGCCACAATCAGTACATTACTCTGATGTAATTTCAAATTTGTTCTAATTTACAGCTGTTGCCTGATAATCCATCATTCTAATCATGCTTGTGTTGGCTTGTTTATTTGTTTGCCGTAGTACAATAATACAGTAGGCTATACAGTCATACTGATGTATTTACTGTATTACTGTACTGTATTTGCACTTCTTCTCCAACCAGATTTCATTTGTGAAGCTAAAGCCTGTTCTGCACCAGAGTGTCTGCAGAATTCCTTAAATGTAAAAGTTTTTATTGTGCCAAACCCTTGGAAAGCACCAGTTTATGGGTTGCGACACAGTTAATGTTCAACTCATCTGTGTGGTGAGAGAGCTTATTTATCGCCATCCACATGATCACATTTAACACGGGTTCCTGCCCTTCTAGGATGTCACGGACACACAGAAATAAACTTGCAGCTCATCAGCTGTGATTCATCTGGGGACGTTACACAACCTACAATAATCTACAAACATGAAAATATATTTTAAATAGCGACGATGTTGAGGTTGTTGTTTCTGTTGTGATTCAGAAAAATTATCTTTTCTTTTGCAGAAATCTTGTTAGCCCTGAGGGACGGATGTTGTTGCAGATGTGCTGATGCATTTTCTATTCAAAATACAGATGTTGCAGCTAATTTACTGAGACAATGATTCACAATAGAGATAGCCAGACACAACAGCAGGAAGACACAAAAAAAGAGAAGGACTGTGATTAATGACCCGTGTTCAAAAGAGATATCATGTAACAGAAGAATGTTCTTCATGGATGAATGGCACTACAGGCTTCTTCACAGGTTAGGTTTCAGTCACTGATGTACATTAGGGGTGTGGCCAATCCTTAAGCATGTTGCTAATGCTGGTGGGTGTGGCTAATTATAAGGGGTGTGGCTAATTGAGTGAACACTGACTGCCCACTTTGTGAGCCGCTTTGGTATTTCTCATTCATTTTCTTTATTGGCATTGCAAAAAACAAAAACATCAAACAAGAGTTAGACTCATCTCATAACAATGATGTATAATATATGTGTGTGTGTGTGTGTGTGTGTACAAATATATATATATATATATATATATATATATATTTAATGCACATTAATTTTTTTTTTTTTTTACAGCTCTGGCAATTAGCTATAAACAAATAAACAAACAAACAAATAAATACTCTTTGTATAATTTTGTTTTAACAGCAACATCAGTAAATAACATGAATTATTTTACATTTGTGTTTGATCTGTGGCTATTCGGGCAAAGATCCCAAAGATTTGATTTTATACTGAAGCTGTTTAATTGCAAAAATGGTCTGTAAGAACATCTTCTGAACTCAGTACGGATGTTTACCCAGTAATAATTATGATTGTTTCAGCTCATTGAGTTCAGATATAAGTTTGGTAAACATGCAGATCTCTGTCATCTCAGTCATTAGTCTGACCCTTGAATCTAAACACATGTCACGGGTGGGTGAGCTCTGACATCATGCATTACAAACGCAGAAGAAGAGTTCACCCAAAAATACACTTGTGTTGGTCCAACCCCGTATTTTCTTTCTCCAGTGAAACACAAAAGGAGATGCTAGGCAACAAGTCCTGACGCAGCATGCTTTACACTGCCAAGGCCAAAAAACACTATAAAAGCAATAACTTGTTTACATTATTCCAAGGCATACAATAGCATTATATTTATAAATATCCGCCATAGCTCTCAAATGTCAATAGCTCCACCACGAATATAGTATATTTTAGCACTATAATTGCTCATTCATATATCAAATATATATATATATATATATATATATATATATATATATATATATATATATATATATATATATATTAGGGCTGTCAAATGATTAATCACGATTAATCACATCCAAAATAAAAGTTTGTGTTTACATAATAAATGTGTTTGTACTGTGTAAAACTATTTTGTATATACAAGTACACACACGTGCATTTATATATTTAAGAAAAAATTGTTATTTATATATAAAATATTTATATTTATATATAATATAAATTATATATAAATCTATATATAGTATATACATGCAAATATTTCTTAAATATATACAAGTATGTGTATGTATTTATATATATAAAATAATTATACACAGTACACACACATTTACATTTATTATGTAAACACAAACTTTTATTTTGGATGCGATTAATCGTGATTAATCATTTGACAGCCCTAATATATATATATATATATATATATATATATATATATATATATATATAGTATAACATTTATATTGACAATATTGAAAAAAATATTTAAAAAGTAATAAAATAAAATTAAATTCTTTTTTTTTTTACTAAAAATAATTGAAGAATAATTAAAATATAACAATGTTCACAATGTATTGATTGATAGATAATTATTTTTATTTATAGAGAGAGAGAGAGAGAGAGAGAGAGAGAGAGAGTGTGTGTGTGTGTGTGTGTGTGTGTGTGTGTGTGTGTGTGTGTGTGTGTGTGTGTGTGTGTGTGTGTGTGTGTGTGTGTGTGTGTGTGTGTGTGAGTTTTTTCATTGAGTCTTGAGTTTCTCCAGTATGGCTATCACACACAGAGTCGTTCTGCTTTTACACCGGAGATCTCGTGAATGAATCGTGACTCAACAGCCCTGAATCATCGGATACAATGAGAATTTAAGAAGAAACCAGAGCCTGAGATGAGAGACTGATGTTGGAGGCTTTGAACGGGATCCGAGCGGCGGAAATTCGCTCCGGTGAGTCAAAACCGAACTTCTGCTCTTCACTTCAGTAAACCTTCATTAAACACACAACTACAAACCAAAACCTACTACTATACGGTAATATAGCGTTATAAATGATAATATAGCAGTATACACTATAAAACGTAACTCACATCTGCATGAAATAAACTCTGAGCGGTGAATGAGGTGAACATTGTTTGACAACATGGCTGCTCGCTTTCATCTCTTCATTCCTCTAACTTAAAGACATAAAGTCATTGTAATTGTAAATTACGATATAACACACATATGTTGGTTTTGGGGGGGGTTATTTACATGTAGATTGAGCAAATCTGTTCCTGCGCATGAAACCGTTTCCGTTCAACGAAAACAACAAACGCGAAACATCCTGAAACTCTGTAACAACTTCTTCGCCTACTCAACACCAGAGGTTCATATGAGAGATTGCTTCTTATCATTTGTATTTGTGTGTTTATGGAAGATTTTTTTCAGTTGGTTGTGTTGCGTTTCCGTTGTCATTGTGTAGGAAGTCAGAAAGAGAAACTCAAACACGGCAATAAAAGTCACTGACAAAAATACCATGGTAAATGAAGTAGTCTTCTTTGGATTGGTAGAATGTTTTACAAAAAAAAACAAAAAAAAACTTCTGTTGCTGTAGTACCACATTATAGTGACTGAATCAGATGGTAAAACCATAGTCCTTCATACCATGGTACTGAAATTCACATACCATGGTATTTATTTACATGGTGCTATTCCAATGTGTTTCCAAAAATACCATGGTGCAATGTCCATAAAAAAGACCTGATAGGCTACTTTGGTACTTTTTTGTAAGTTATATTGCTCATTCAGTACCATAGTAGAATTGTAAAAATTAGTAGGCTAGTAAAAATTCTGTTGTGTTGTTTTCTATTTGGTTCATCTGATATTGAACTGGATTGGTTTATTAAACCACTTTGTTAATAAGCAAGTTTTTAACATTTAAGGCGCTTATTGAAAAGTACTCTGGTGTTAGTTACCATGGTACACTGTTCATATTTTTATGCTATACTAGCATTATGGCTGTGTCCTAAAAACCATGGTACTTTTTGTAAGGGGCTGTAACTTTGTGCTGTAGAGAGATTATTTTAAGGCAGAGCAAGTCAATTCATTTAATGAAAGATTATGAGCGTAGACAGTGTTTTTTTTCTTAAATTGAACACAAGATAAAGTAAATAGTTGATACTGATGTGATAACTTTTAAGGATTATGTGGACACAGGTTTGGTAGACTTTGAGAGATCATATTTGTGTGCATGTTCATACCAGACCAGAGAGTCGTCACCAAGGCAAAAATAACCATGAGAGTATCTTCATGCCAGGCTGTACTTTTGTAGGAGTGTGTACTGTATATATATGAGTGTGTGTGCAAGTGAAAGGGGCCCCTGCTGCTCTTTGGTTTCTTAAAACAAAGTGTTTGAAATCCATTTATTCATGTGACCTGAGAAAAGACTATACACACACACACACACACACACACACACACACACACACACAGAGGTTTGAGATCTGGAATCTTTGGAATGTGTGTCCCCCTCATCGGATGTTCTGCCTACCTGCTCCACACACACACACACACATGCACGCATACACACGCACGCATGCATGCATGTCCACATCCACAGTGGCATTCAGACAGACCGATGGCCTCCTCCAGAATTAGGATGTCAGAAAATAATCATATGAACCAGCAGACCCTAAAAGGTGTGTTCATATATTGCTCGTGACACGAGATCCTGAACCTTTAACACACTTCTGAAACTGAAAGTACAGGGCATGTTACTATTGAGTTCTGAATCGGTGTAGGTTAAATCCAGATGCACCTCGTCAGAACTCAAGAATGTTAGCCTTTATTTAAACCAGTTTTTTTTTTTTATGATGATGCTGGTTTATACATTTGGATAATTTTTTTGTTCATAAGTTTTTCTCCAGGGCATTATAGATCATATATATAATATATATATATATATATTCTGTCAGTAACGCTCTGTTTAGTTCCCGTCTCGATGAAGCCCCTCCTTCCGAAAGCACAATGTGCTCTGATTGGTCGATTGGACCAGTGTGTTGTGATTGGTCAAGCGGTTCCACCGTGTTTGGGAAATGCCCCGCCCCTTACCATAACCGAGTTTCCACACACTACTAACTAACTCGACCAAGGCCTTTATGTAGCGTATGCCTTGGTCGGGATTGGGAATTATTTAAATGAGGAATATTGTGAAACTCAAGACTACAGCTGAGGAGTTTCAGGGAGTTCAGAAACAGCGTGGAAACTTTGGGCTCTGTAACTTAACTTTGCAGACCTTTTTCATGCTCAAACAAGCAACATTAAACACTAAAGTTAGAAATCACAGGTCCTCTTTAACCTGCATTATAATTAAGCACATTACCCTCATATATCCCATTATTGAAATGATTCCGGATATTGTACTTTATTTTTTCAACGATCTTGGAATATATATAATTATTTATAGAAATGCATATTTTATTGTCATGTGAATCGGGTGTATGTACTTAATTTTCAAAAAGTCTCCTAAAAAAAGTCTTGAATTTCCTTCAACATGCAACTTCTTGTTTCTACCTTTAGATTTTAAGGTGAAATATGAGCCGGATGTGTTCTTGACAGGTTTCATTAGTTACCTGCTTCTTTTGTGTGTTTGACTTTTGGGCTTTTATCCTTATTTGTCTCTGTACGAAATGCAAATAGAGCTCATGCCAGTCCTGTGAAATGCAAACACACACACACACAGAATCTCTCCTGTTCTCCGTCACTGCTTTTCTGAATGGATGTGACGTCTCAACCAGTTTGATCTTATTTTTGTGCACAAAGACATTGTTCTCCATCACAGTCTTTCTCTCATTCAGCTCAGACTCTGGAAAGCCTGAAAGGAAGATCAGGGCCGCTGTTCGCGGGAACCTTGCGAAAGCTTTTGTTGATCTCCCCAAAGGAGATATTCAATCATTCGCTCCACGTCACGTCAGAGAAACTGATATGAGCTGGCACTGGAAGAAAAGAACACAAGCTCCCCTTTAACTCAAAGGAAATATCTTCAGATGATTAATAAAGACGCTTATTAGATGCTAAATATACACGCAGCACTAAAGCACGCGTGGTGTGTAAACGGGCAGATGGAGCTGTCAGTCGTGGTCGTCAAAGCAAATGTTACTGTGGTAAATGTTTCCATACCACAGTCATACACCTCTGTTACTGTAGAGAGTTCAGTAACTCAGCCATTTTGTTTAATTATTACCCCACACACAGTAACTCTGACAGGTAGAAACCCCATAGTCTTCAGCAAACAAACATGACAATGTCCAAGTTTCAGGCCAGCGGTTTGGTGACCACTATATCTGTTTTTATTGGTAACTTAAGCATTTGATGTTCTGTGATGAATTGATGTCACATTATACAGCCTCGATCCTTACAATTGCAAATTGTAAACATTTGATTGCATTTTGAAATATTATATATATATACACACACACATATACTGTATATAATATATGTGTGTGCGTATATAATTATTTATTTTTATTAGTTACATTTTAAATATTGTAAACTAATTTTATATATACTCCTTATGATATACTTTATAAAATATATTTAAAAGATAATTTACAATATATTTAAAAGAAATATATATATTTCCGACAAGAATAATGATAAATGTTCCTAAAATGAATCATTTTTTGAAAAAAGAACAATGTTGAGCTGAGCTTTGGTAGTCGCTGTTTCATCATTGCTCACAGCAGTGAACCAATAATATCTGGCAGAAATATTAATATCTGAGAGTATTAGTCAGTGTGAGTTAAGCAACAACATTCTGTTCTGCTTTAGTCTTCGAGAGGCCGTGGTGTCTGGCTTTATTGAGTGGCTGAACTCTGGGTTTGACGGCAGGTATGAATGCAGATCGAGAATGAACTGCATCAGCAGAGGCTAAAATCTGCCTGACCACACACACACACACACGTGACACACAGACACAGACAGACAGAGACACACAGACACTCCTCATATGGTGCCTTTACATAATAGTTTTCCACTTATGGTGTTTGAGTGAAAGGTCATGAGTTTGGGTGGCTGACAGGAATAGTAAACTTACTGCCGCCCATCTGTGTGTGTGTGACTGCTCTTCTACTTCCACTTTGAGGGTGTTTGGGGTTGTGGTTTGGTTATACACAGACTGTGTGTTTGTGTTAATTGCGAACTGCAGCAGCTGTTTAATACTGGTGTGTTAATCACGATACAGAATTAAAAATACATTAGACAAATGGAGTGTGTTTTGAATCAGTCTGTTTCTGTTAAACATCAGCTGCCATTATGTGGATTTCTTCACCTCGACCTTTTATGTGCAGATCTATAATCTGTTTGTGTATTCATGACTAGATTGTCAGTTTGGCCAGTTTAGCAACACTAGGGTTTGATTCCCACTGCATGCATGAACTGATCAAATGAACATGTAAAAGGCATCTGCCAAATGCATAAATGTAAATTAGCAGATGAACGTTAAAGCGGTGAATGTAAACACAGATCAAATAATATTTTACTGAAAACAAGGTATTTGCATCATTAATCATAATAAAGCATTAGATTCACTCTGTAGTGAGTGCCTTATAGTCTCTATGCTGTGAGCTACACTAAAATGAAATATTTGCGTATATAGATTCATGCATAATATAGATTTCCACCCATTTGGATTAGGCTACACAGTTTTAACAAAGTATTAAACTCAATGTTTATTTGTCAGTCATGAAATCATGTCATAGTTTATTATTAAGGATTTGCATTTTATTTTATTTAAATCATATTTTATTGTTTTATGCATTCAACTTGCTTAGAATCAGCATAAATCTGTTGAATTTGAAAATTGTATTCATTGAGGAAAAAGTATGAATGGTTAAAATATGGCTAGCAGAACAAACAATATTCTAATAGTTAAAATGAATGAGATTTAAACAATTTTGGATTTAATAATGAAAAATATAAAATTATTATGTATTGTATTTAAAACCAGTTTATTAGTAAGTACTACTACTGGAATTGTATCGTTTCATTTATGTATGACTGACAAATATGCTTCACATCCAGAAATGTCATATGAAATGCTGATGAATGTGTCACAGGAGGAGCAGATTGATTTTAAAGACTGACGCGAGTGAACATTAGTGAACATAGACTGGCTTTTATTTCATAGCAGTTGTTTTCTTTGTGACTTACATTTTGTTTTGTGGCATTATATATTTTTTTATATATATTTTATTATATTTTGCATTATATTGTTTTAATTTAAAAAAAAAAAAATTTCTGGAAAGCACTTTGGTTCACCTTGAGTGTTGTAAAGGGCTGTATAAATAAATGTTGATTGATTGATTAGTGTGACGGTCATAAGCCCACAGATGCAGCAGGACGAATGATCAGCGGTGGTTAGTGTGTGTATGACTGAAGTGAAGTGAACACACTTCTGATCATCTCACTTTATTGGTGTTTGCAGGCCTCTGGATGCTCTCGCCTGTCTGACCTGAGATCAGGTAACTAACATGTTTCCTCTCACACGTCTTCACTTCTGCATTTCATATTCTAGTGTCTAGTGGCATTCAGTGTTTCATGCCTACACTGCAGTTTAAAAGTTTGGAGTCAGTAAGATGTGTTTTTGAAATGCGTCTCTTCTGCTCACTAAGGCTGCAATTAATTGATCAATAATACAGAAAAAATAGTAATATTGTGAAATACTATTACAATTTAAAATAACAGTTTTCTATTTGAATATCTCTTTAAATGCCGTTTAATCTTGTAATGTCAAAGCTGAATTTTCAGCATCATTACTCCAGTCTTAAGTGTCTAATTTGATGCTCAAGAAACATTATCAATGTTGAAAACAGTTGTGCTGCTTCATATTTTTGTGGAAACCCATGGCACATTATTTTTTAGTCATAGTTTTTGATGAGTAGAAAGAACAGCATTTATAAAAAAAATATATATATAAAAAAAATAAATATATATATATATATATAATATATTTTGTGACATTGTAAAAGTCTTTAGTGTCTCTTTTGATCAATTTAATGTATCCTTGCTGAAGAAATTATAATTTTTATACTGACCCCAAACTTTTGTACGGTTGTTTATGAAATATGACGGTCTTTCATACCTTATTGTTTAATTAAATATCATTGTGATTAAAACATTAAACCGTAAAAGGACGTTTCAGTCCCACAGCTGAAGTCAGTGTGTTTGTGTGTTTTTGGAGCTGGTGTGTGTTAATGATTTTTAGCGTGTCTGTGTGATGAGTGTTAATGTGAGTTCAGGAAACTGGAATGTTTTAGCAGTGAGGTGCTGCACGTCTGGATTCGACTGTTTGAGAAATAATTCCCACTCAAGTGTGTGTGTGTTGGTGCAGAAACACCTAAAATAGTTCAAATAAAAGGATTTTAATGCAATAAATACAAAACGACAATGTCATTCGGTTGAAGAAGACGGTGAATGAACAAAATAATTAAATATTACCAAGTGTCTGGATGACAGTTATAGCTGAGTTTTGTTTTACTTGGCTGTTGTCAGTGTTTGTGCCTCTGTGTCCCAGGGGATTATGGGTAAGTCTCACCGGAGACCAGCAAATCCCTGCAGGAATGTGTGTGTACACATGCTTCAGTGCTTCAGTCTTAGAGATTTGGTTCTGTTCTTTATTAAGATGCAAGTGTTTGGGAAATTCTGTTGATTTTCAGTGAGTGAATGTCACAATAAAGTCATTGTTGAGGTGTTTTAGATGTTTTGAGTGGTTGATACTTGCTTGGTAAGAATTTGACTTTTCCTAAGAAAAGTTTCTTCCCAGTTGTTAAAGTGAAAAATTATTAAAAATGAAACTTCTGTCACAACTGTACTTGATAGGTAGACAAAGGCATTTATTAAAACCCAATGAAACAGACATCAGGCATTTGATGAAGGTCATGGGACAAAAACGTTGCTAAAACGTTACATTTTGATAAGTTTTGCAAGTTGGTATAGTGTGCGGGATTTTTTTTTTTCTATTTTATTTTAAGTCATTAAAATATAGAATAAACGTTAAATTCATGCAAATGTTAAAATCAGATACATATTTAAATATATGTAAATATTTTTATTTATTTATTAACTTCATATTAATGTGCAATTCTGCATTTTTAAGTTTTTTTTTATAGCAAACAATAATTATGACAATGAACATTTTAGAAAAAACTAAAGTGCATAAGTGAATATTCTTTTTCCAAAAATTTTATATTTAAAATTTGTATATTTTATATATATATATTTATATTAAGATCAGATAGTTGTAATGATTTTGTAGATTTTTACATCATGATCTGAGATGTTAAATTATTAGGTGCCATTACCAAACCTCTTTTATTTGAAAGAATTCAGAAATATTTATGTATTTATTTTAGTAACAACACAAGAAAAAAAAAAGACAAAATCATCACATCATAACCATATCTCCTGTTTACAATAAAATATTTTTAGAGTGCAGATTTTTTTGCATTTTACGATTACACGTGAAAAAATCCACTTAAAATTTGAGCAGGGCGTATGTTAAATAATCATATAATCGCCTGTCTATATTTCATTTCTCTGTGTCTCTCTAGGATGATAGAGGAGGCGGGAAGGAAGGGGAATGTCATGGCCGATAGGAAGCAGCTCTTCACAGACATGAGTGAGTTCAGCCCTCCACGTGACCTTTGACCCCACTGTAAGTCTTCATACATTGGTGCATTTGAATATGAAGTGACTGATGTGTGACTTTGATTCTTCAGAGACGCAGAATTATGACACCATCCGGCTGTCCACGTACCGCACCGTCTGCAAGCTCAGATTCATTCAGAAGAAATGCAACTGTGAGTATTCCACTTTAAAACACTTGACTAATAATGCAAAAGATGCATTTTCATTGTTGTCTGCAAGTCCAAAAATAAACTCTACTTGGTGTGAAAAGTATGAAACGTAACAAGATAAGCTAGAAATACACTACTGTTCAAAAATGTGGGGTCAGTAAGATTTTATTGTTTTTAAAATAAATTAATACTTTTATTCAGTAATTAAGTTTAATTAAATTGAAAGAAAGTGCTAGTAAAGACATTTATAATGTAACAAGGGATTTTCATAAATATTCATAAAAAAATCCTTAAGATGTATCAAGGTTTCCACAAAAATATTGTGCAGCACAACTGTTTTCAACATTAATAATAATCAGAAATGTTTCACTGAGCAGCAAATCAGCATATTATAATAATTTCTGAAGTATCGTGTGACACTGAAGACTGGAGTAATGATGCTGAAAATACAGCATTGATCACATTTAAATAGTATTAATATTTCACAATATTACTGTTTTGTTATTATTATATCTTTGAGCATATAAATGCAGCCTTGGTGAGCAGCTTTCAAAAACATAAAAAAAAATCCAAACTTTACAGTAGTACAAACTTTTAACATGCACTACAAACAAGTAGTGCATGTTAAAAATGACATGGTCACAATTTCAAGTTTAAAAGTGAGTTTTTCATGCCACTTGTTTATTTTTAATATATTTCGAGTAATCTGGACTGACATAGTAAGGTTTTTTTCCTGACATAATTGCCTATATTTCATGTATTTTCTCTCTCAGTGCATCTGGTGGACGTGTGGAACATGATCGAGGCGTTCCGTGATAACGGTCTGAACACGCTGGACATCTGTACTGAGATCAGTGTGGCTCGGCTGGAGACCATCATCACCTGCATCTACCAGCAGCTGAACAAGCGACTGCCCACCACACACCAGATCAACGTCCAGCACAACACCAGCCTGCTGCTCAACTTCATAGTGGCGGCCCACGACAGGTGTGTGTGTGTGTATTCAGGTCTTGTGTTGTGTTTGTGGATGTTTTTTTGACGGTGTAACTGTTTGTTTTGCAGTGATGCTCAGGGAAGGCTAACAGTGTTTTCCGTCAAAGTGATGCTCTCGGTGCTGTGTGGAGGGAAACTGGTTGATAAACTTCGCTGTAAGTTGATGCATTAACAGCTATTGTCCCTCTACCTATTTTTATGCAAATTTTGGGATATTGCATAAAAGAACCCTGGATGGAAAAGCCAATAAATTCTAAAAATGTGCATAAAAATACTCAGTTGAGGTGGGTAATTGTTTTGATCAGATAAGAAGACGTGCATAAACTATGATGGAAACACATTTACTGAATAAATGATGCGCAACAAAAATCTCACATAACTTTGCTACCACAGAGGATGTGATTGGATAACAAGATGAGGCATTTCATCTTGCCGCATCTCAGATTGAGATTGATCATTTTGACATGCCTGACCTAAAATCATCAAAATGGTTGGGTGTAATGTAGGGCCGCCTCATAATAGTCGACTAAACGTTAGTTGAGAAAAAGAGGCTTGGTTGAGTTAGTCGCAGAAAAAACTCCACAGGAGTTGGAGAAGTTGTGCCGTGACAGATCCATGCAGTAATATCTGTGGTAAAGTGTGGTAACATTACGAGAGGATAAAGAATGACCACTAAAAGGTGATGTGTGACCTTTAAAACATGCAAGTAGGAGCCTAAAAATAGCCACTTTACATGGCCGCTCGCTCTAACATTAACCTAGATAAGTGTGAGCTAATATTAGGTGCATAGTTGCCGCAGTACCACGCTTACTGCACGACATCACTTCCACGTCTATGCCACTGGAGTGCATCTTCTCAAAGGCCGACTTCGTAGTGAGCGAGACCAGGAGCTCACTTCTTCCCAGCAACATGGACAAACTCATGTTCCTTCCTCATATATGTAAAGTCTGAGATTGGATGGGAAAAAGCTGACTAATCAGCTAATTGCTTGAATAAATGATTAATAGTCGACTTGGGAAATCTTTAGTCAGGGGCAGCCCTAGTATAATGACCAATTAAATGTTCAGCAAATCGTTATAAATTTACGTTTGTGCCTGAAGCAATACGGTTATGTAATAAACATAAGTGATTTTTTTAATTTTTTATTTTTTTCTTTGAATGTATGTGTTAAGTGTTTTGTGTGAGGCACCATGTAAGCTTAAACTAATTGCCCCATGGGGATTAATAAAGCTCTAAACTTAAACTTAACTTATTTTAAGTTTTCAATTCGAACGCAAGATAACATGACAGTGTAGATTTTGTTTCGTCTGCGCTCTGAGACGTGAGGCATTTTCAATGTAGGAAGAATTAGCCACAGTGGATTCCCACGAATGCTGCAACTTTCATTTTTATCACAGATATTTTGCGCCAGTCTTCCTGGAAGTGAACACATGGGGATTGAAACGATGCTTTATTTGCAAATGTTTTATGCAATATTTAAATTTTGCGCGCAAGTTAAATTAGAAGCTTTGGATGGAAATATAGCTTTTGGATAACAGTGGCTTAGCTGTGAGGTTTCAGCAGTGCTGCCCACTAGTGGACAGAGATATGCGTGACAATTGTCTTGAACGTTCTGTGACAGAAATAACGAGTGTGTTTGTGTGTGTTAGATATTTTCTCTCAGATATCAGATGCTCATGGTGCGATGGTGATGCCCAAGTTCGACCACTTCCTCCAGGAGGCGCTGAAGCTGCCCAATGCCGTGTATGAGGGGCCATCGTTCGGCTACAAGGATCACTTTGCCAGATCCTGTTTTCCTCAACAAGTAACAATTTTACACACGTTTCTTCTTTTTGTCTTGTTAGTGTTGTTTGCTAAGCATCAGTATGACTTGCAGTGCATTGTTTGTGCTGCAGGCTTGAATAATACTACAAATCATGTGGCGTAATGAAGCGATCAAACGGACAGTTTTAGCCTGGTGTGGGGTTATTGATTATGGCAAAAGTAATAATCAAAATGATTTTGGTCAATGTTGAGATCATGATTATATAATATGATTACCAATTGATGCTGAAAACATGGATTTATTGAACTTAAAAAAAAAAGTGGATTTACTTGATGTACTGTAAAAAAAAATTATGTTATGTAAATAAAAAACAGTATAACTAATGTACAAATATTTGGGGGCAGTATGATTTTGATTTGAAAGAAATAAAAAAAAATTGTATGATGTTACAAAATACTTCTATTTTAAATGTATATCATTTTTTTATATATTATCAGAGAATTCTGAAAACATTTCTTATGGTTTCCACAATAATATGAAGCAGCACAATTGTTTTCAATATTGATAATAAAAAATGTTTCATCATATTAGAATGATTTCTGAAGGATCATGTGACACTGAAGACTGGAGTAGTAATGATGCTTTGATCACAGGAATAAATTACATTTTAAAATATATTCAAATAGAAAACAGTTATTTTAATATATATTATTGTTTTTTTTCTGTATTTTTGATCAAATAATTGCAGCCTTAGTGAAACTTTCAAAAATATAAAAAAGGTAGGGTGTATACATATAAATAAATTATATAATAATAATAATTAAAAGTTAGTTAGATCAAAATAAATACAATCAACTATACTGTAGTGCACATCCAAAAACTATTGAAAACTTCTAAACATTTTTTCAGAATATAAAACAAGACAAGACAAAGCGAGAGCGTCATTGTAAAACAGAATGCGGCTTATAACAATTCCATCATATATTATATAGTAAATAAATGCTCAGCAATAACCTATTGTGCAATAAAAGAGGTTGTGTTTTTTTTTTTTATTGACAGATGAATCCAAGCCACATCTAGAGACATTAGTGAACTCTTTTAACTTGTGTTGGGTAGTCAGAAAATGCAAAAATGTGTACATTTTGGCAAGTTCTGTGTTGGAGATATTTAGAGAGTGTGTATGTGTGTTTAACAGAAGAAGGTGATGCTGAACATGTTTCTGGATACTCTGATGTCAGATCCTCTTCCTCAGTGTCTCTTTTGGCTTCCTCTGTTGCATCGGCTGGCAAACGTGGAGAACGGTAACACTCGCTTGGAATATGATGCGCTAATTTATTCATATTACTCAAATTTTTTATTGCCTTATACATAATGTAATGAACATAAATTTTGTAGTTTAATATTCATATGTTCCTGCACATTGAATCTCTCTCTCTCTTTCTCAGTCTGTCATCCGGTGGCATGTTCTTTCTGTCGCTCGGAAAGCATGATGGGATTTCGTTATCGCTGTCAACAGTGTTTCAACTATCAGCTGTGTCAGAACTGTTTCTGGCGAGGTCATGTGAGCGGAAACCACAACAACCAGCACGAGATGAAGGAGCATTCGTCCTGGGTGAGGATCAGCTGCATCTGTCATGTCTTGTCCCTTCATTTTTTAATAATCTTATATTTTGTCTACTTATAATGTTACTCATGATCATAATTTAGTTTGTCCCTTTCCTTGGGGAACCTTGAAATATCAAGAAATTTCATACGCCCCATTACGGTTTGTGCGAATTCCGGGTGTTACTTCCGTTAAACTGTGAAGAATCAGCGAAAGGTTTCGCTCTGTGAACACAATAAGCATTTTCAAAAACTGTGTACAATGAGATGAAATTATTCTACACACCCTTCAACCATTGAACATTAATTCAAAAGTGTAAAAGCATTAATACATTTTACAACCGATCATAAATGACCCCTAGAGCATGATATATTTCCACAGCAATATTGTTAAATATCACTGTGATAATGTATGTAACATATATTCGTTGTCTTAATCAAAAATGTTAATTAACTGGAACATTGCGTGGTAATATTTCAAAGTGATTTCATTTCTTCCAATAAATATTGTATTTTCCTGCTTTATAAAGTAAACACTGATAATAGAGATTAGCAGTGAAAAGGAGAGATTTTAAAGCATCTGTGTGAAAACAAACCTGGAAAGAGATGTGAGGATTTGGGGAGAAAAACAAGAGATTCCTTGTGCATTCCAGGGAGGTATATCGTGAATTAAATCCACAAATGCGCAGTTTTTTCATACTGTTACAACAGAATACAAAGGAAAAAAGAAAATAATCAGGATGAAAAGAATGCAGCGACTGAAAAGAGCAACAGATATTCTTGTTATACCACGTCACATTAAAATACAAAGCGTTACGTTATTCTCCTGGTGTCTGAAAATAGAACATGAAGGGAATTTTACAGCTCGTTCAGTTACGCTGACGGATAAGGATTATTTGTAGCACAACCTTATGATTTGAAATATATTTCTTTCACTGAACGGTGGATAAAAAGGTGTTTTTTCCCCTCTGAAAAAAGAATGAAATCTTAAAAGTGGTACATTTCTATATACATTTCTACACTACCATTCAAAAGCTCGGGGAAAGTATGATTTTTAAACGAAGTCTGTTTTGCTCACCAAGGCTGCATTTATTTGATAAAAAATACAGTAAAAACTGTAATATTGTGAAATATTATTACAGTTTGAAATAACAGTTTTCTATTTGAATATATTTTTAAATATAATTTATTCCTGTGATGTCAAACCTGAATTTTCAGCATAAATATGTTTGTGGAAACTATTTTTTTTTTTTTTTTCAGGATTCTTTAATGAATAGAAAGTTCAAAAGAACATAATTTATTTGAAATCGAAATATTTTGTAACATATTAAATGTCTTTACTGTTTGATCAGTTTAATGCATCAATGCTGAATAAAACTTTTTTAGTTTTTTGTTCTAACCCTAAGCTTTTGAATGGTAGTGTATATGTGAGTTACATCTGTTACTTAGTTAAATCATGACTCTCTTGATGTATTAATTGCTTCTTCCATTGTCCAGGCTTCCCACAGCCATGGAAATTCATGGACATTTCTATATTAAATGCACAGTTTTTAATATGCAAATGCATTCTGTTATTTCATAAAAAAAAACAGTCAAGATACACAGTGGATACAAGTGGAAACTCTTTACATCTTTTGGAGGGTTTCAGTTTTTGTTGTGTGTTTGTTCCAGAAATCTCCTGCTAAGAAGTTGGGCCGTGCCATCAGTAAATCTTTGGGCTGTGTGCCGAGTAGAGAGCCGTCCCACCCCGTCTACCCAGAATACCCTGAGAAACCCCTCGACCTGTCCAATATAGTGTAAGACAATCACACACACACACACACACACACACACAAAATCCTCTGTCTGGGGCCATTTTGGAAGTGTTGGGAATGTTTCTATTGGTTCCTGACATCACATGATCACATTGTCTCTGTGGACACACCGATGAGTGTCAGACACGATCACTCGACAGAGCATAGAGAGAGACAGAGAAGGAGTTTACTTTTATTATCTGCTTACAGGCGTGAGGTCAGTTATAATTCTGTCTTCATTCAGGTGTCTTTTGTCTTTTTCTCAATCCGCCTGTTTTTCCTCTGGATCTCGCTCTGTTTCTCTCTCTGTTCTGTCTGTGTTGTTTCAGGCTCTTTATTTTTGCATGACTAACCAGTGTATATGTGTGTGTCTTTGGGCCAGTTGAACAGTGTAATGATTTATTCTGAATGCATGTGTTTGAGTGTGTGAGAGAGAAAAAGTGTGTATTGTTTTCAAGTTGACAAATATCATGTCCATGAACCTTGTCAACATCAATCAGATTTTAGGTTCAAATGTATAATGGAAATTACCTGTAGATGTTTTCATTCATGTTTTTCCTCAAATTGCATTTTTGTCTCCTTTTAGATGTTTTGTAGTTCACTACAGTGTGATAAATGAGTTTTAAAATAACAAATATTCTCTGTCTCTCAATGAATGTAAAACTATGAAAGCTGCAAGAATGTTTAAAACAAGTTGTTAAAATAGTTTGATATAATCTAATATTATTATATATTTAATATCTAAATGAAATTTATATCCAGATATTATCTATTATTTTATTATGTACAGATACCCATATTTTTTTTCTTAAATTTTTTCTCAAGTTCTCCCCGTCCAATGGGAAACATGAATGAACCAGCCCTGCCCTCTTCTACAGGCCACACCCCCAGTAAAAGGTAAGCACACCTTTCAGATGAAACTGGAAAGAGACAGGTAAAGTACTGTTATGAACTGTTTTTATCATTCAACTCATATTTCAGAAGGAATATTTATCCATCTTTCATACTATACATCATGTTGTGATGCCTGTAATCACTATTTCAGTTTTTGGTGAAGTAAATCTAATTTAGATGAACAATATTGGCCATCTGTTGGTTATTGGCAGCGTGAAAATAATGGTTGACTTTATCAATTATCAGTTGCTTTTGGCCGCAAGTTTTATATCGGCCTTTCCAGGGTCTAAAACGAACTGCCTATTGCCAGTGACTTGATAAAATGTACTGGCCATAAATATTTTTACCGTCTATGTAAGTGTGTGTGTGTGTGTACAGGTTTGGCTATACTTGTTAGTGCCAAATATCCTCACTTATATAGTGAAATATTATGACAACCGACTAGTGATGACATTTCACTGGTCCTCACTAGTTAAAAAGGCTTATAAATCGGCCAAAATATGTTTTTATTTAAATCTAGTGTTTTGTACATGTTTTTGTGAGGGTTTTGTTTAGGGGTAGCATTAATCTGATATAAAATCAGTGGAAGTCTATGCGATGTCCTCACTAATACTGAAAACTGAAACAAACGTGTGTGTGTGTGTGTGTGTGTGTGTGTGTGTAGACAGCCGACTCTAGCTGCAGCTCAGCGAATGAACGAGGAACATGCACTGATCGCAGCATATGTGAACAAACTCCAGAGCAGCCCACGGTGAGTGTGTGTGTGTGTGTCTCTGTCTGTATCAGCTGAGGTTATTTGAGGTCTTGTAATAATATTTTCTTTGTGTGTGTAGTGCACTAGACAGTCCTAGCCGAACGGATGAAGAGCACAAACTCATTGCACGTTATGCATCTCGTCTGTCAACGGACCCTGGACACACAGCAGTGAGTTACACACACATTTACTCTCTTTTCAAATTACGCTCACTACAGACATACTTAATATCCAGCAATATTACTATCGGATGAACTGAATTGAGCTGAATAATGACAATATTGTCTTGTGCTTTATAGCTGAATGTTTTTTTCTCTCAAAACTGAAGTAGTTTGCAACATCAACACTGTTTTTGATCTGGAAATGAATCAACTTTGAGCTGAAAATAATTACTTTTTTCTTCATGAGTGCTGCTTATAGCTCAATTAAACTTGTTTCATAATGTTTTCGCAGTTATTGTTTCTTTCCTGTTCATTATTGTAAATCTGTTTTGAAACTATTTCTATAGTATATAAAACGCTATAAAATTAATGTCTTGACTTGACATACAATACTTTCTTGCCTTAAAAAAACAAAGCCTTTTTACCTTAAGTATACGCCCAAACAAAGGTTTAGTCAGAATTAGCTCACTTTTGGGGACGGTTTTGTCTCCAAACTATAGCTAAGCAGATGGACACAGTAAAACAGTCATATGTCTTTATTCCTGCTGCTCTTGTGAATCACAGAGACCTTCAGACTTCAGCTATGACACCAACAAACAGCAGAGAGAACTCATCATGCAACTGGAGAACAAGAACAGGTGCACACAACTTCACATGGAGATGCTTTCATATCGAGTTAAATCCAGTGGTTTTGGATTTCAATCTGAGTGAGTGTGTAAATGATCATTTGTGTGTGTGTGTGTGATTTCAGGGAGATTTTGCAGGAGATCCAGCGTTTGCGAGCGGAGCACGAACAGGCATGTCAGCCGACTCCAGAGAGAGTCCAACAGAACCCGACACTGCTGGCCGAACTCAGACAGCTAAGGTGACACAGTCTATGCAAAGTTGCAAGATATTTTTTATTATTTAAATTGTATTGTTTTTTGTTGTTTGATTATTTTGTCTGTAATGATCACAACAGCTTACAGAACCAAAATATACATTTGGGACCCTGAACCACAAAACTAGTCACATGGGTACATTTTTTTTAAATTGAGATGTATAGATCATATGAAAGTTGAATAAATAAGCTTTCCATTGATGTATGGTTTGTTAGGATAGGACTATGTTTGGCCGAGACACAACTATTTGAAAATCTGGAATCTGAGGGTGCAAAAAATAGAAATATTGAGAAAATCGCCTTTTAAAGTTGTCCATGTCCATTTTTGTTTGCGATTGTGCTGCATTCACTCACAAAAATAAATGTTTTATATATTTACGGTAGGACATTTACAAAATATCTTTACTTAATATCTTAATGATTTTTGGCATAATCGATAATTTTGATCCTATTGATGTTTGATGTATTGTTGGCTATTGCCACAACTATACCTGTGCAAATTGTGACTGGTTTTGTGATCCAGGGTCACATTTATAAATAGTTTATATAAATGTATGATAAAACTTTATGCAAGGTTTCATTTCTTAACATTAGATAAATACATTGGTTAACCAACTAACAATGAACAATAGGGGTAATCGCCACTGAAACGTGATCAAAACCAAATCATTTTATCAAGGGTGTGTTCACACTTCTCAGGTTTGGTTCGATTAAAACTGACTCGGATGTGATTGCTCTGTCCGTGCGGTTTATTTCAGTAAGTGTGAACGCTGCCATCCGAAACCCTGGTGCACCAAACAAGCGGACCGAGACTCATTATTTTTTAAGGATGACCGCTTCCAATCGAACTCTGGTGCGGTTCGACTGAAATATGAATGGAACGTGGACCAAATACATCTAAACGAACCAAAAACAGGACATGCTGTCACAAGATGTGACCCAAAAAGGACAGAATGCTGAAGTACTATACCAGTGGCCGGTTGCATAAACTGCTTAGACTAGTCTTAAAAGTTAGTCATCACATTTTTTTCTTTAAGAGTTCTGAGTTAAATAAAAAGCTTTTGTTGATCCTGGAACAAGATTCCTGTCCCTAAACCTAAAGCTACTACCCATAACTTATCCATAAAATCAGAGGGAAAAGATAAGTGAATAAGAACGGTGTAGAAGCACCTAACCCTTTTTTTAAGTATAAACTTGATGATAACTTTAAACCTATCCCTCTAATCTGATTGGTTGATTGGAATGTTGTTCAAGGATGTTGATCCAAGAACATGTTATACTTGATGAAATCACGTTCACCGCCCAGCACACATCATTGGTTTGGATGTTCGGTAAGTTCCGTCATCATAAATGCTATTTTTTGTTTTGGTTCAGTGACTGTGAATGCTAAGAGAACTAGGAACTATGGGTGTTTTCACACTTGTAGTTAGGTTCGTTTGGTCCGGACCAAAAAGTAAAAAAACTCCTGGTCCGCTTAGCGTTCACATTGGCATTTTATGGCCTATATATCGCAACGGAACTTACAGAACATCCAAAACAATGCTGTGTTCTGGGGTAAATGCGCTCGCTCTATGTGTGCATCTACATATGATGGTATTTTGACCAGCTGAGAACTCATGAAGAGCTTATAAAATCTGTAAAGGAGTCAAAACAGGGTCAGGAATCCCTCCGTCACACACACACACACACAGATCTGCAGCGAGGAGACGCGGTTCTGATGTCTGTACTGAACTGTGATGGGCAACATCGCGACTATTATGAGAAAAACAGGCATGCTTGTGCATTCTGTCCTTTTTAGGCATATCTTGTGACATGTCCAGTTTTGGGTTCGTTTACATGACTTTGGTCCATGTTGTTCATATTTCAGTCGAACCGCACAAGAGTTTGTTTTCAGCGTCTCGGTCCGCTTGTTCGGTGCAGTGTTCAGATTGCAGCGTTCACACTTATTCAAATGAACCGCACTAGCAGAGCCATCACACCAGAGTTCGATTTAATCTAAACAAACATGCTAAGTGTGAACACACCCTAAAAACACACCCTTTTTTGGTCCAAACCAAAAGAACCAAGAGAACCGAAGTACCGAACTACAAGTGTGGTGTACAATGGCACAGTGAGGAAACCTAAAATGGCACTTCATTGCAAGAAGGTTGGCGACCCCTGGGCTAAGGTCCGTGTGTGTGTGTGTGTGTGTGTGTGTGTTAGGCAGAGGAAGGATGAGCTGGAGCAGAGGATGTCATCTCTACAGGAGAGCAGGAGAGAGCTCATGGTGCAGCTTGAAGGACTCATGAAACTACTGAAGGTACCGCCACACACAGGCCAAGAGAACACGTGGAAAAAAACTTAATTTTGGAGTGAAATGTTATATCTCCGCCACTGGAGGGCATCACTCTCTTTAGCGTTCAGCATCTGAGCTGCTTTTTTCTCACACTCTTGATCTAGTTTCCCACTTTTTCATTTCTTCTCTTTACAGATTAGTGTTGATAGTTGTTTATTTAGATTCTCTTCTCTCTTCTGTTTTTTCACTCCCTCTGCTCTTTTCCTCCGTCTCTGTTCTGTTCTCGCAGGATGAGGAGCAGAGACAAGCTGTGAGTCTGTGTTTTACTATGCATGAGAGAGAATTTACTGTGTGATTTAAAAAAAAAAAAATCACACTACAAGACACAAATAAATATGTAGATAAATAGAGCTGTTTAGTTTGGAGTCTTAATCTGGAAGAGAATGAGCATTTTTGAGAAATTCCTATGTTTTTTTGTTGCTTTTTTTGCTTTTTTGTTTGTTTTGTTTTTAAGAATAGCATAGTTTTTGATTTATGAGTGAAACAAGGTCTGTTAACACATTTTGTTCTAGAACATGAATCACATACTGCTCTTTTGAGGTCTGATCGGGTGTAGTTCATGTTGAATAAACCAAATGTGAAAGTGTCTTCAAGTAATATATTAATCACAGACCATATTTTACCTATAAATTAAAAATTGCTATTATAAAACTGCTCAGGAAATTCTGGGCTGGTCTACAAATGGACATCACCACTGAACAGCTCTACTGCAGACTTACTGGTGTTGTGCTGTTGTTTTCCCACCTATATTTAGTTTATTTGTATACATTCACAATACATATAGTTTCAAAGCAGCCTTACAGAAAATGCATGTTTCACTGTTACAATGTGGATAATGTCATTTTAAGGAACTAGCTTTGTTGTTTTTAAAAGGAATTTTACAAACAAAAAACTAAAAGAGGACACATACAGTATAAACTGATCACTCCATTGCAACATTTTGATAACTTTTACAAAATTACTAATTCAAAATATGAAACTATACTATATATAGTATATAAATAAAACTAATATAACACTGATGCTCACTCATTTGTAATATTACAAAAACTGAAAATTATAACTAATGTGATTTCCATATTTTATTTTATATTATATTTTTATTTTATTTTACCTGCATACTGTGTGTCTCTTGCTTGTTCATGTAAAAGTTATTTTCCATTTGTTTTTATTTTCATTAAGACATCAAGATCTGTTGTAAGTTCTCACAAAACAGTCTTCTAATGTGTTATCAGGAGTGTGTAGCACATATTTTAAGAATTATGTTTTCCAAAAATCAGTATTTTTGACTCAGTCTTTTATTTCATGAGTTTGGCTTTAGTTTTGATGTGAATAGGCTTTACTTGTATAGACTTATGCAGTTTGATCAATCAAGAGTTTTGAGCACATTTAGTATGTGTATCATGTCCAATAAGTAGTATTCATCTCTTTCTCAGGCTCAAGCTTCTGGTTCCTCCCCAAGCCACGCCTCCCCTCGTTCTATGCCAATGCCCATTCGCTCGCCTTCATCAGGCTCCGCCCCCACAGGCCACACCCCCACCCACGGGCCCCAGGACTCTTTAGCTGGAGTGGGTGGAGATGTTCAGGAAGCATTTGCTCAGGGTAACTTCTTAATTTACCACTATTAACACAGAGGACCAATTCTGCCCCCCTCCGCCCTCATATTTTCACAAGAATCAGATATCTGCTGGACTGAACTGGGTTGACCCGCCCGCTTTGACTTCTCATTAGTCCAAAATATGTTCTGATTGGCTGTTATTGTTGTGTTGTGGACTGGCAAATTACTTGAAAATATGTCGGTTCTTACCTGTTGCATAGTGTAATAATTCAATTCTTTTAGCAAGTTTTTTAACCTAAACTCTTTTTTCACGTCATAATTTTTTGTGTTTCTACAGGACCTCGCAGAAACCTACGAAATGATCTCCTGGTGGCGGCAGACTCCATCACAAACACCATGTCTTCACTGGTCAAAGAGCTCAACTCCGGTACGAGAGCGTGCGTGCAGATAGTTCTCATCTGTCGTGTTTAGTGGTTCAACTGATCACAAAATGTTGAAGGAGACACGCGTGGAAGAGGGATAAATTTGGTATTAACAGTTCAGTTCGCGTGCTATCTGAAACGCGCGAGTACCGAATTGAGTTCTCTTTTGCCTCCTCTTGTGCTAGAAATGGTTTAAAGGTTTAAATTTAATATTTAAATTTGCAAGACAAACATGTGCAAATGATAAACTTTCAGTCTATGATGGTTAAACTTTGCAATTTATCCATGAATCTGGTCCTACGATCTGTTTAACCACTTGTTGTGTTGTATTGTGGGTAGTTTGTTTTCTCACAGCTGACAAATAAATAGTGTGAAAATGTCATGTTAGCTGGTAATAGACACACAGTCCTTTTCAATTTGATTGTTAATAATTATCTAACAAAAACCACTGGAAAGTAATTAAAAGAAAGCTAGTTTACCATTGGACATGGTAGTATAATGGAAATGTTTGAATAAGTAAATTTTATTTTTAATTTATGTTTTAGTAATATTTAGGTGCATTTGTCATTCTTTTTTTATTACATTATTTTAAAATAATTTAATTAATTATTATTTTTGTTTTAAATATATTTCTATATCTAGCGTTAACTTATTTATTTTCTTCAGTTTTAGCAATTTTAGTACTTCAATTTAAGCTTAATTTATTTCAGTATGTTGCCAAGGGGAGATTTCTAAATGTCATTTAAGTTTTACTTTTCAAAGTTTTCATTATATTCATTATCTATCTATCGATCTATCTATCTATCGATCTATCTATCTATCTATCGATCTATCGTATATATATTTATTATCTTCTGTTGTCTTTAGTAGAGGATGGAGGAGAGGAGGAGGAGAGACTGCAGAATGGCAAAGACAGAGGTATTTCCCTCCATATCAGAACTACATTACCCAGAATGCATCTGTGCTACTGAATCCTGACATCCGTGGCCCTTTCAGTTGCTCTTGCTACATGAACATCAATGATTTCACGAGATTTGTCCTCCTTGCACACAACAAAAGCTCATAATGTTTTACAGGAGGGGTTTGTGTGTGTCTGTGCTGTCTGAGGGGGCTCGTTAGAGCTTAACTACTCGTTAGTATTAATGAGGAGGCTGTTTACGAGTGTGTGGGGGGGTGCTGGATGTTTTTTTAAAACTAGTTTCCTGTAGGGTCAGAGGGGTCCTATACACTGAATCTTTATGAGCAGAACCCGTACTGGGAAACACCTTCATTATAGTGCTCGTTCTTTCTCTTTCTTCATAGTATTCATTCATCTCTCCATCCAGCTCCACCGCTCTTGTTTTATTGGTCTGCTTCTGATGGCCTTCCTCTGCTAGTTTCAGACACCATCCGTTAAATTAGAATTAAGCAATGGTTTGCTCAGAATAGTTGTAGTGCACTTAAAAACATGCCTCTGGTAAAATGTCCCAATGATTTTTGATCACACACACACACACACACACACACACACACACTTACAATATATTGTCTCTAGACCACAAAATAGTTAACTTGAATTAGAACGTCCAAAGCTAAATTAATAAATAATAATATATGCTGGGATATAATGCTCTCAAAAGTTATTTAGCTGGAATAGCAAGGTCAGTATTAGAAAGAGAATTTAACCTTGATATAATCAATAATCAACTGTTTATGCCAAAACATAGTTGCAATGTTGACTATTTAAGAAATGTGTCACATGATTCTTCAGAAATCATTCTAATATCCTGATTTTTTTTTTTTTTATCAATGTGGAAAACAGTTTTCAGGATTCTTTGATGAATAGAAAATAGATCATTTGAAATCTTTTGTAACATTATAAATGTCTTTACTGTCACTTTTAACTAAATCAATGTGTCTTTACTGTCACTTTTTTATTACATTTCTAAATAAAAGTATTAATTTCTTTAGAAAAAAACCTAATCTTACACACCACAAACTTTTGAACGGTAGTGGTTTTGCATTTAATTTACACCAAGTACAGTTAACATAAATACATAAAGAGAAAAGTAAAGATTAAGATCAAATCAAAAGCAACTATTTTTGTTGATGTGGCTCCCATCAGCTATTTATTTTTAAAGACGTTATTTATTCATACAATAATGAGGGACAGAAAAGCCATCTGTTTTAAATGCACAATTATTCTACACTTTGTAAAATGAGTAGTGGGTCTATTTAATTAAAAACACTATGTAGGTTAAACAGGGGTTGAGGGAACAAGCTGATAGATTATCTTTTCAATTAGTTACTGTTCTGAGCTGAAGCCGCTTCACTCATTCCAGATAAGAGAATGAATGGATCACTAGAGACCTCCAGACAGCTTCTCTGTGAAATAACCAGTGCATCTGAATATTACACTTCATATGTCAGCAAAACACTTGCACTAGATATTTCTTTATTAACCCTAGAAAGCCTACTGTATCATATTTGATATGCACATTTATATGGCCTCCAAATGATCAACATGATTAAAACGGCTGAAAACCCTAAAAAATCTGATTTATACTTTATAAAAATCAGTAAAGATTTCACAGCGAAAAGCCGTATAAAGTAAGCGTAAAAATAACTTTTATATTGGTAGTAATATTTGAAGATGAACACGTACTGGACTGAAGCAACTTAGGTTTAGTTGATTAACCACCATACGACTTCTTTTTTTAAATCACGTTAAAAAATACTTACATTTTATGTAAGTAGTCTGCTACTGTATACTAATGTACCTAATATGGGGATTTTTTTTATTTTTTAGATTTTATTTATTTTGTCTAAAGGTTTAATAAACTGTTTTCATAAAAAAAAAAAAAAGATTTTAAAATGACAAGTTTGTGTTTTTTTTTCTCAGGTTAAGCCAAATATGAAGCAAGCAGTGTCACGTGAGTATCACACAGTATAGGACATCTATAGGTGGGCTGCTTTGTTCACTTTGAATATTTTATTTGATCTTTGTTCCAGGTGTGGCGTCACCATGCAAACACTCTCTGCTGACATCACCACAAAGACAATGACCTCTGAACCCATGCTCAGCCAATCAGAGAGAGTTCTGGGATTTGGCTGGGATGTGGCTTCCTGTGGATTGCTTGAGAAGGAAGGAACATGTTTTGTTGTTTTTCAGTGTTTTTTACTCTTCTTTTTTTTTGTGATGCAGAATTAGGGGGTTTATGTTGCAGACCTGCTAGTTTGACTAGTTATTCTCATTTGAATTTTGTAGCTGATTTTGTTAGTTTGTGAGTTTGAAAGCTTTTGAAAAACTGATGCACCCAAAGACTATCGAGAACGGGACAGAATGGACAGGAGGAAACGGAATGTAACGGAACGCAATGGAATGTGATTCATGATTGAAGGACAAGCATGATGAGTTGATGATTGGCTGGCTGAGGTATGTGGGCGTGGTTTGTGAGATGTGGGTGTGGCCATGTTGATTTCGAGGACGCAGTTGCTGCAAATGCCGTAAAAACGACCTTCTAAAGGAACTAAATTAAAGGGTCGAGCTGTACTGTAATTTATTTTTGATTCACTTTTTTTATTTATTTTCATTAGACAAACAGCATTTCAGAATCATTTCAATGTACATTTGAGGAAATATTTTGGTAATTTCAAATAATCGATTTCATATTTCCGATTCAGCCTTTATGTATATTTAAGATCAGAATGACTTAGTTTTATAGCTTTTTAAACAGGTACTTTGATAAAGAGACAGATTACTTACTGCTCCTTTAACTGGAGAGTTTTACCCATTATTTTTATCGTTTTTTCTTGAGGCACTGTTTTTAGTCAATATTTCCTGTGAAAAAAGCATTTCTTTACCTACAAACATATGCACACACACGTCTGACCTGCTGTGTGTTTTTCTGGATGTGTGTGTGTATTTGAGTGGTATGTCTGCCTCTAATAGTCGTGTGTGTTTGTGCAAAGCTGGAATGTGAATCATATTGATGCCTTCATTTCATTTTATTCTTGAATGCCAAAAATGACTTGTTGATTTAGTGTTTTTGAAGTTTTCAATATTATTTACTCTTATAAAAAATTGCTGTTGTTTTTCGCGCCAAATTCTTTCATGGACTCGTGTGTTGATGGTCCTCTTCGTCATGTGATTCTACCTGCAGTACACGGGGCTTCATGACATCACTTCCTGTGCCCTTCGGGTCAAGAGCTCTTCTGTGAAAACTGGCTGGTTTGGCCGAGATTATCATTGCGGTGCCGGTAGCCGTAGTGTTTCACTATTTCCACCGAACAACTCTTTCATATATATTATTAAAAAAGCTAATTTTACAGAAATAACTCTGGAATGAAGCCGTGATTCACACACATGTGATTTCAAGTGATGATTTGTTGTTTTCAGAATAAATATTATTCAAAAAAAAAAGTTTTGACTAGGGTATTTTTTCTTATATAGTTTTTCTCTCTTTAACTTTCTATTTGTTTTTAATTTTGTATGCTTGGTTTTCCTTCAGGTCTCATACAGGCCCAAAGCTTTCTGGGTAATATGATGCTCTCAGTGGTTGCGGCCGCATTTACACTTCTGCGCACTAAAACATGTACTTTGCTGGTGATGGGACTGTATATTTTTCTGTGTATAGTATTAGTTGCACAGAATGCCAGGATCCACTTGCTTCACTGTTTGTATGAGTTTTTCTGCACTTTTAGTCCTATAAGTGGTTCGAGATGAGAGCTGTAAACTCCTCTCTGAGGACCTGTGTGACAGACAGAGAGAGAGACGGGCAGTCGGACGGTCTCTGTGAAGTGCCAGCGTGAGGAGGCATTAGGCGGGGTGAATTTTAATGAGCAGCTTGAACAGACGTACTCTGGGGGAAATCTGTGTGTGTAACAGAGTTATACTGTGCATGGATTCACTCAAGGACACAATCCCTCACCAGTCTCACTGGATGTGGCTGTCTCTTATGCTGTATTACAGTTACATTATGTCATGTGCCTTAAAACAAAAACTTTGTGTGTGTGTGTGTATATATATATATATATAATGTATATACACACACGCGCAGACGTTTGAATTGTAATGTATCACTGTATTATTTATATGTATACATTTTTGTGTGCCATCTGAAATTTTCTTCTAGAATTATCATTTTTATCAAGCTTGTTTATTTAAGTTCAATAATTTCACTTAAATTACAATTAATAGGTAATTTTCATAGCCATTTAGGTGAAATTACTGAACTTAAATATACGAGCTTGGTAAAAATGATCATTCTAGAAGAAAATTTCAGATGGCACTTAGAGGCTTTTGCATCTGAACTCTTCATATATATACATACACACACACAGTGTTGGCTAAGTTACTCTAAAAGTAATTCATTATAAACTACTAATTAGTACATCTTCAACTGTGTAATTAGAGTACTGGGGCCTGTTTCAATAAGGAGGTTCAACCAACTCTGAGTTAAAACTTGAACTCTGAGTTGACTTACCCTGAGATGGGAAACTCTGAGTTTTCGGGTACAGAACAGCTGAAATGAGTTGGTTCAATCAACTCTTAAGTTGCCTGACTCTGAGTTAAGCGCGTGCACCACAACTATAAAAAGCCAGTATCAATGGAGCGCAGATATTACGAGTCACCATGGCAACAGCGCCAGACAAAAAGAGGAATTACTGTTATACAGTGTTGGGTGTAATTAATTACCAAGTAATCTAAATATTGTAATTTAATTAAAGGGATTACTCTTAATTCTGTAATTTAAAATAAAATCTGATTACATTAAATACTGTAGAGACTATAGAACAATTCAGTATAAAACAATAATGGATTTAAAATAAAATTTTAAAATACAAGGTATATTTTTTATGTAACCTTCTCCCTCTACACACTTTGGTCAATTCAAGAATAATTCATGTAATTGTATATTGTTAATTTGAAAGCATTAAAAGTGCAGTTTTTTTGTCTCTCCTTGTATTGTTCAAGTGGTTGAGGTTGATATGAGATTTAATAATTAGTAATAAGTAGACCAATACTTTCTAAAGATAGTAATTATTACATTAATCTACTTACACTGTTGAAGATGTCATTTGTAGTAATTAATAACTATTTTAGAGTAACTTACCAAACTGTTATAATATCAGAGGTGAAACTGGAAGAACAGTAGCCTATGTTATTCAACCTAATTTTAATTTTCATGTATGCTATAGGTGCAATCCTGCAGGCATTAAAAGAACGTGGCAGCAGCTGAAAATAAAATATATAAACATAATTCAATCAGGTAGGGCTTGAGCATATCATGGGTGTAGGCTACCTGACTTTACAAACATTTGACATACTAAATAACTAAATAGCATCCAGTATATAGCAGTGCAGCAGCATTTCTGGCTGAGGGAATTCCTTCATCAGAGCCAGTCACTCCGGAAGATCCAAGGGCCTTGATAAAATGTAAGAGGTCTACATATGTGTTATTTTTTATATAGGGCATTTTTGATATTTCCATTTATTTTACTTTGGGTTGGGTTTTTCGTTGGTCCCAACAGATTCTGATGGTAATATCGGTCTTTTGGAGCCTCCTGTCCCAACAGAACCCCAGGCAGTTGTAAGTAGCCTACACTCAATACACCAGAAATTATGACAAATAGGCCTAAACTTCATAAATAGTAGGGACACACTTCAGTGTGTAATGCCACAGTTTAATTCTGTAGAATTTGTTTAGAACTACCGGAGGAGGAAAGAGTAATAAAATATTTTACTCAAGTAAAAATACTATTACTTTGATAAACATTTTACTTAAGTACAAGTAAAAGAAGCCGGTCTAAAAATCTACTCAAGTAAAAGTACTTCTATTCAACGACTCTCCTATGTAGGGTTGAAATGTATGAGAGTTTCACAGTATGATAACCGTCTCAAAAAATATCACGGTTTATAGTATTAAACAATTATTAAATATATAAACTGCATTATTAAATTACGGTTATTATTATCATCAGTTAAAATGACAGTTAAATAAATTAAACATTTCAATAATTGCAATTTCAATAATTGATTATGAATTAGATTAACAACTTATTTTGTATCATTAATAACTTATTAAAATGTTTAAAAATAATTGAGTTCTATTTTATGATTTAATACAAATATATTATCAAAAACGGTGGTAATCAAATAAAAGTTTAGCAAACGTTTTAATCCTTTTATTTTTTGGCAAAGTGCTGCAAAACAGATTTAGTCAACCATAGACAAACAATATATACATATTCCTTAAATAATGTTTAAATAAATTGTAGTATTATTGTTGGTGTTTAAACACTGCTTCCTCTTTAAAAAAGGGGAGGAGACCGAAATAAACTCTGGGTTTACCGAAGAAAACCTGCTCCCGACCAGGTTAGGTTCACAGAGTAAGTTACCATGGTAACTGACTCTGAGTATAAGTTACCTCTCTTTCAGAAACAGGCTTGACTTACTCTGCTTTCTCGGGTTTGATATACCTCCCATTCTGAAACAGAAAACCCAGAGTTTCCCTCATTTCAGGGTTAACATACTCAGAGTTTTCACTTAACCTCCTTTCTGAAACAGGCCCCTGGACTAATTATTCTCTTTATAAAGTATTGAAAATCTAAATCCCTTATCAACCTCGACCAGTTGAACAATATAAAGATAGACATGAAACTGCACTGTTGATTCTTTCAAATAAACAATGTACAATTGCATAAATTATTCTTGAACTGACCAAGAGAGAGAGAAGGTTACATTGAAAACATACATTTTAACAATATATTTTGATGTTAAATCCACTATTGTTTTATATAGAATTGTTGCATTGTCTATACAGTATATGCAATTACATCAGAAGTAACTGTAATTTTTTATTACAGTTAAAAATTCCTTATTTTCAATTTTTTACAAAGATATATATTTAACAAAATTTAACAAAAGTTTCAGTGCAGCATTTCTAGGACACTATTTTTTTGTGTGTGTTTGGTAGTTTGTACCATTTCATAGCACTTACAATTCTGTATTTATATTATTATTTGTTGGGAATAATAATTTAGTTGTTTAAGTGTACATGCAAGTTTAACCCAACCCGTAACGTTTTGTTTCACGGTTTGAGCTGCGGTCATGAAACTTCAGCCTCCGGTAGGCTATTGCAGGAATATAATATTGGGAATGGGATATTCCCTTTAATCACCAGCATAAGGAACCTTGACTGACCCTATGCGGTGTTCCCCTCACAGCCTTATTATGAGCCAAATAATTATATTACCTACTTGGAAACCAGGCTGTAGTAACCAAAGTGTATGAAAAACCAGAACATATCACAGGCATGTGTAACCTAGCTATGTCTTTATGTCTCTATTAAACAAATTTATAATGCTTTAAATCTCGCATTTTATCGATCTCTTTAGTGTGTGTGTGAGGACTGTGACGTCCCTGCGACCCAACAAAACGGTCTCTAGGACCCAGCGAACTCCTTCCCGCTGACGGGCCTCTGCGGCGTCTGAGAGCCCGAGACGCCGGAGACCGGAGAGGAGAAGGCCGGTGCCGGGGAGGGTCAGGACGGGGAGAGACGCGGAGGGAAGACGGGCAGTTCGCGACCACCGGGGGGTTCAGGCCCGGGGCATGCATGGCGAAACGGGTAAATCACACACATATATACACACACACACACCGAGCTTCTGTCCGACATATGAGGATGATGATGATGACGATGAAGAAGGTGGTTGTGGTGGTGAAGATGATGAATTCGGATCTGCGCATATGTGCGTTTTAAAATCCAACAGCTGCTGCTTAAAAATAGCTTTTCTTTTATCCGCACGCTTAAGTTCATTTGACATGTTAATTCAGTTCATTTCGCTTTAGTGAAATTATTAATGTGTGAATGACGCGAGCAGAAGTCTGTCAACCGGCGTTATACATTATCATCAGCATTTAATGCATTATTAATCAATAACTTTGACTTTAGCACAACTTAAACTGTTCCTTTTATGTGAGAAATTAAGTTTAAAAAGGAAGACAAAGCTGTTCTGGTTGATCTTGAGATGTTAATTATGTGAGGCCTCTTTCAGGATTATTATATTTATGCAAATATTAGCCTATATAGTAATATTGTTTTACTCAGTGGTTTTTGACGTTGTTGTATTGGCTATTTTAAAAATCCTAAAGCCTATATTAAGATTGAAAGCTCTAGCCTATCTGACCTATTAGTATATTAAAGCTCATCATGTCTCTATGTATTATTAATTGACAGCAATAAAATGTGTTCTTGAGTTTTTTGTGGTTATTCATGAAGGCCTGTCCACACCTGTGTCAGGTGTCATGAGTTTCACTGCTGTCTGGACAGTGACTCAATCAGGTCTTAGATCACACAGTCATGTGTCTTCTTTAAAGTTCAAACCCCAAAAGATTTTACAGTAAAGGGGAACCTCTTAAAGTTCCTCAATAGCCTTACAATTTCATTCAAATGGAGTATACTGGTGCTTTATATCCCCTAAACAAACATGCTGATCCGAAGAACCTACACGTTTTTGTGTAGCCTATAGTCTCCAAAGAAAAAAATAGGCTATCATGGTTTTTGATGCTGTGCTGAACCTGAAGTTTGCGGCAAAGAACGTTTATTTGTGTATTCATGATTTTACACATTAGGCCTTTAATTTGTTCCACTTACTCATTGTTTAACAGCAGAAAGCCCTATTGTGTGTCAGATAGATCTATGTTGAGGCTGAATTTCCTTTTCCCAATGGTTCATTGTGTTTAAAAATACTTAAGTTGTATGTCATTAATTAATCAAATCTAGCAAATGTCATAATGGGCCTAGCTATCAAAAAAGATTATTAGGCTATAAAAAAAGAAACAAACTTAAAACATTTATGTGTGTTACATCACTCTAAAAAAATGCTGGATGTCAAAACCAACCGTTGAATACAAAAATTGATTAAAAAAAAATTAAACCAGGGTTTGTCCATATTAATTTGACCCAAACATGGGTTGAAACTACCCAGCGTTTTTTTTTTTTTTACAGTGATGAATAGGCCTATACATTTTGTGATATTTATAAACTGACTAAATTCTGTCATCTAATGATTTGTCAATCATTAGCCTACTATATAATGTAGACTACTGTAGCCTTTAGTTAGCCTAATAATATTTATTTGAAAGATTTCCTCAACAAAGTGTTGACAGACAGTCTACGAGTCTGTTGAAAACACTTGTTGTGAGAGGCTTCGACACAACATCAGAAAAGTTCAAGCAGTCAAAAGAGTGTAGCCTGCTGAAGAGCGAACATTTACATTTACATGTTATGGAAGTTTTGTGTTCAAGAGTTTCTTCCCAATTTCTCAACCAATCCAAATGTCAGAAGATGACAGGAAAGTCATTTCGCTCTTCGTCAGTAAAAGCTCTTCATCTCACATGCTCTCCTGATATAGGCTATCGGAGGTTTTTGAATGAGATTATGTGAAAGTTAATGAGATGTTATAAATAAATTAGAGCCGCCGAAGGTTTTTTCCAGGAGCGTCACACGCGTTTTGACGCGACGCGACGCGTCCGACTGGCAGAGATTCAAACACCCGCCATGTTATACCGTCTCTCCACGTTAAACCACAAACTGGCTGCTGTTTGTCTTATGTGGACACAAATTATGTCTTTTTTACTGACTGTCGTGAAAATATGGGAAACATTATAGACACGCGTCTCCGCGTGTGCCGTTATAATGTGTCGCTTATAGACCTAACCATAGAAATATTTCATTCAATCATACACTATTAATGTATAGAAATATCTATTTTCACTCCAGAAATTAACACGGCCTTTGTTGTGTTTGGTTTTGCAGGGAGAAGAAGGATTTGATGGTCTGAAGGTGGATCAGTTTCATCGCCACAAAAGTCTCTCAGCATTTTAATGTCTTTTATTTCATTTGCGTTGATTTCAAATGCATCGATCAGGCCTGTAGTGTGTTTTTGTTTCATCATGCCTCTCGATATAGACTGTGACGCAGCGACGAATAAAACGGTAAGATATGCTACTTATTTCGTCACTTGTTTGATCTGTGTTTGTGTGTGTGTGTGTGTGTGCGGGGGAACCATGCGGAAGCCGCTAGACACTGGCATAAAGAGAGAAGGACAAACCAGGCTGCGAGTAAAGTCTATGCGGTCTGAAAACTAAAATATACGCTCCTGTTATAATCAACGAAGCGCGCGCTTGTACTACGCAGGTTTGTTAATCCGACTTGGTTAATTATGACGGATCGTTCTACTTTTGTTGTGTCATACGGTGACAATGACATCATAAATGCTGTTTCAGTATAGGCTAAACTAAACGACGCTTGAAAATAAGGAACGAACTATAGGCCAGATAAAATAATTGTCTCTATTCATAACGGATAACACAAAATGTTTTCTCATTTCTGTGTAAAAGATACTTAGGCTATATATTTTATGAGTTTATAGCCCTATAAATACATTTAAATAAAAGCTCTTTTTCATCCAGAATGTGAAATGCACATTTATCGTGTGTAGAAACGACACAACGAGGACTTTCCCTTTTAAATCAACAAAGCGTTTGTTGGTTAGGCCTATAAACATAGACTGTAATTGTAAAATAATAAAAATAAATACATTTGTTATAACAGAGTGTTTTGTTTTGCTATGTCACTCACTTATTGATTATGGAAGCTTTTCCGCCACAAAAAATAAAAAAGGCTAGTTTATATCTCACAATTCTGACTTTTTTCTCACAATTCAGAATTGTGAGATATAAACTCCAACGCAATTCTGAGAAAAAAAAGTAATTCTGGTTTTCCTTAGAATTGGACTTTATAGCTTGCAATTGCGAGTTTATAGCTCACAATTCAGAGAAAAGTCAGAATTGCGAGATATAAATTTGCAACTGCGAGAAAAAGTCAGATGTGCGATTTTATATTTTTCAATTTTGACTTTATTTCTCGCAATTCGCAACCGTTCGCAAAGACCCGCCCCCCTTTAGTTACTGTCGCTATGTCCGACAAGCTACGCCGCTCTCACACACACACCATGTTCTCACGCAGTGAAAAATACATCACAGAGCAGAGAGGAGACTGACAACACGCCGACAGACAGGACAGACCAGGTTACTTTTCAGTTACTTTTGATATTTAACATATTAAACAAAGTCTCACCTTTCAAATTTGATCATTTTTTAAAAGAAATTTAAACAATAAATACCGTTTTGTGGCTCTTTAATGTGTCGTGACAGATCGCAGTAGAGCATCAGTTAAAGCTGCTTGTGATCCGATCATCTCTTCCTTCTAGTTCATTTATAGCATCAAATTAACATGAATGAACATAAGAAGGAATGTTGTTTTAGCCACGGAAAGGCGTCAGTACACTCAATTTGTTTTTCAAGTTCAAATCCTCCCATGTTAATCTACTATCTCTCCTGACTGCTTTGTCAGACAAAATGGCGGATTGCGAAGTATGATTGGTCACATCACCTGTCAATCAAGCTATCTCCGAAGGGTCAATTATCTTAAAACGTTTTATTCTGTGGCAGAAACAAGCTTCCATACCCGTGTTGTTAATGATGCTTGAAAGTAGTTAATGGGATAGTTCACCCAGAAAATTTACATTTTGTCATCATTTACTCAACCTCATGTCGTTCCAAACCCGTAAGACTTTCGTTCATCTTCGTAACACAAATGAAGATCTTTTTATTTTAGACTTTTAAACTTTGATCGGTGAGCATAAACAGAAGCTCTACCGAACTGGCTTGACGTGCAAGAACAAACCTCTTGCGGAAGATCGAACATGAGAATGAACCTCGTTGGTTCTCACTCGTCAAGCGAACATGATTGAACTTCCATTTAGTGTGTGAGTTGATGAATGTTGATATGTGAACAAAAGCCTAAATGCAATGTTTTTTGTGTTCAAATTTTTTTGACTAAATCACAAATTTTATATGGATTAGTTTTACGATCTCTTTATGAACCTTTTGAAGATACAAACTGGTAATTGCGTAGCTGTCAATGGAGGGACAAAAAGGACAAATTTCATTAAAAATATCTTCATTTCTGTTCCAAAGATGAACGAAAATCTTACGGTTTTGAAACGACTTGAGGATGAGTAAATGATGACAGAATTAAAATTTTTGGGTGATCTAACGAACTGTTTAAGTAAATTAGATGAATAACTTTTTCGATTACTTGAAAAGACACTAGTAGCTACACAATCTCTCCCCTGCTTTCATACTATTTAGTAGGCGAAAAACAGTATGTGAGCTAATAGTATATGTCTGAATTCGTAGTAGGCTATTCATTAAACAGTATGCGAAAAGTTCTCGGATGACCCACTGCTTTCAGTGAGATTATGAAGTGCACATCAACTGTACACGTTATTATCCCATAAAGCCACAGGAGAGGATTTATGAATGGTAGTGAAGCAATACAACTGACGCTGTAGGTCACGTGACATTGACAACAATGGCGAATGTAGTACGTCCAAATTTCATTACATAAAGAATGTACTATTTTAATGGTTGCAAAGCAAATTTCAAACCAAATGTAGTGCCTGGGGTACAGTGCAATGTTTAGCCTAAAAACGACAAAAACAGTAAAGATATATTGACAAAATATATGTTACTCATGTATTATTACAGCTGTATTTTAAGTTATTATAGCATTTATTTATTTATACCCATGCAGAACCACAGAACTAACAGATCTAAACTAATGAAATCGCACCCATGAGCTAGTCGATAACTGAAATGACCCATCTTTGGAATAAGTAGGCGATATAACCACATAAATGATTAGGGAAACTCATTAAAATCACGGATGAACATTAACCTGGGACCCATCAGAGATTTCACTGTCCCACTGACCTCAAGAATCTGGAGAGCACCACTGCAGTGTCATTGAGGTTACGACTGTGGGTGTGTAGGAACGCTCTAGTAACTCTTCATTTTCCTGCTCCGCTCCTCTTACAGTTTAATGACCGTTCAGTTGTTATAAATCTGTTTTCAGCTGTTGGACCAGCACAAGAGTCACAGTAGTTTATGTATGCTGGCCTTACAGTGATCAGAAAGCCTTGCCTAACTGATTTATGTGGCTTGGAGTCATGTGAGGTGAGGCGTGGGCTAGACTTACATGTCACATTGAAGGTGAAATTGTATTAGAGTGTTTTTTGTGGGGAAGAGAGTCAGTTTACTCCTAAATTTAGACAAAAGTGAGTTTGTGACAGAACAGACTGATGATCTTTTGAACTATTACCACCTTATGTTTACTGAACGAAGCTTTTGTCTTTTTTTTTACAGTGTGATTGTACTGGGGGGTGAACTGTGTTTTGTCTTGTTTTCATTAGTTCATTAACTTTTTTCAGTAACTTCGGTCTGTTGAACAGGTGAATCAGTTACTAGAGCTTTAATAATCAATCTTGAACAGAGCAAAAGTTCTGTTTGAGATTGAGTGCGTGCGTGTGTGTGTGTGTGTTGTTTGTGTTGTGTATTTTATTGCTTTGCTCATTCAGATGTCCTCTGTGAACCCGGCTGAAGGTATTTATTAGCTGATATAGTATTTATGGCAGCGATCAGATAGTGTTTGCTTTGGCAGAGAAAATCGACGTGTTCAAAAGCTTGTGCTTGCATATAGGAGCACACAAACATTCAGTGTATGTCCTCAATATGCTTTATTTGGTCACACTTTAGTTTAGGGTTCATTTCTCACTATTAACCAACTAATTTAATTACGACTTTTGCCTCAATAAACTTCTAATTACTGCTTATTAATAGTTAGTAAGGTAGTTGTTAAGTTTAGGTATTGGGTGGATTAAGGGATGTAGAATATTGTCATGCAGAATAAGGCATTATGTGCTTTAGAAGTACTAATAAACATCCAATATCCTAGTAATATGCATGATAATAAGCAACTAGTTAATAGTGAGAATTGCACCCTAAACTAGAGTGTTAGCTTCAGTATGAAGGATCATTTAATGATGATACTTTATAATATAACTGTATAAATATTGTTCTAAATATTATATATATAGTTTTTAATTGATTTTGCCATCTGTACATTCTTAAAAATAAAGGTTCTTAATTGGCATCATCTATAGTTCCACGAAGAACCTTTAACATGCATGGAACTTTTCCATTGCACAAAAGGTTCTTTATAGTGGAAAAAGGTTCTTTATGCTTAGGCAAAAAATGGTTCTTTTAAGAACTGTTCCCTGTAAGGTTCTTTGGGGAACTCAGAATGGTTCTTCAATGGCATCACTTTGAAAACCCTCTTTTGGAACCTTTATAGGATAGTAGGATAGTGTGCAGGTGTATTTTCTGCAGTAATTTTTTTTCCATTTTTTATTTATTTTTTTAATAAAAAATGGGAGCGACGCCCCCTCGCTCTCTTCCATTGGTGAGAAGTGAAGCCGCCAATCTCCCGATACGGCGCTGACATATTGGGACTTGAGTCTGCGCAGTAGCGATCTCGGGACCAGACCTGCGCAGTAGTGAGCAGGAAGTAAAGCCGCGAAAATCAGCGCCCCGCCCTCACTCTCTCAGCACTTTTTTTAAGTGGCCGATATCCGCTTCGTTTCTCCGTTCTGCTTCAGTTTTGATGTCTGTTGATTGCAGTACGACAAGAGGCGTGTTAAAATAAAGTAAATACAATCTCCTCAGTCCTCCAAAGATCCCCAAAAAAAGTCTGTTGGTGCTTCAGTGACTACTTCGGTCAGAGAACCTGTCAATCACAGCTGTCAATCATGATGTTACACCACCGTTTTTATAGTATCACGTAACTAAATAAAAACAAACTTATTTTAAAAACAGACACTTGAACTTGCAGCATCATGATAAAAAATGACAACAAATGACAGAAACTACCTTTGGAAAAAAGATATTTGAAGTGTAATTTAATTGTTTAGTTGGTCTCACGTCCCATTGAATAACACGGGGAGGCGGGGTTTATGACCTATACTAGGACCAGTCACTGGGGGGCGATCGAGACGTTTTGGCTTCACTTTTCATGGCTTGTGCGGCACGCTTGATTTAACCAGGTTAATCGGTTGAGAACAAGTTCTCATTTGCAACCGTGACCTGGCCAAGACAAGGCTGAAAGTGCAAGGTGACATAATATTACACATTGTGTACAAACATTCAAGTATATAATCACACATATAAAAATGTTCAAGTTCAATTAAAGGACAAGTTCGGTATTTTACACTTAAAGCCCTGTTTTAAGATCGTTTCTGATGAAATAGAACGGTTAAGATTGAAATTTGGACACTGTGCACAATTTCGGTTTCTGTGGTAGCACCACCCACCTCCACAATGGTTGCAGGTGCACTGGAACAATCCTTCATAAAACGCATTCAACTTTAGTTTACAAAGACGTGAAACTCACCGAGTGGTCTGGGGTGTTCACTGATAAGCTCACACAAAAATCGCTGCAAAAGATGCTTTTTAAAAAAAATATCCATTAGACTCTGCCTAGTATTATAACAGTGTTTCTCACTTACCCTAGAGAGAGGCGGCCGAATGAGGTGCAGGCTTTTTTAGCAACTAGAAAGATATATCTACTCGAGCGCAGGTTGAGTGTAGGTACTGCTACAGATATAAAAGATCTTAGGTAAGATGTTTTGCCTGATAAGGACTTGTAGATTAAATGATACCAGTGGCTTAAGCGCCGGGTGTGTAACGAAGGCCATCCAACTAGTGAATAGAGGGTGCAATGATAGGTGTTATATGGGGCGCTGGATACAAAACGAATAGCACTGTGGTAAACAACATCCAATTTCTTGAGGAGAGAACTTGAAGCAGTTCTATAAACTACATCACTAAAGTCAAGCATTGGGATGATGGTCATTTTCACAAGGGCATGTTTTTCAGAAAAAGTAAATGAAGCCTTATTTCGAAATAGAAACCCAATCCTAGATTTGATCTTGGACTGGAGATGGTTTATGTGGGTCTGGAAGGAGAGAGAGGGGTCTAGCCAAACCCCAGACCCCTAAGTATTTATATTTCTCCATATATTCCAGCTTGGACCCGTCCAGGGTGGTGATGTTTATTGGGCAAGAAGTTGCAGAGTGTGACTGGTTGAAAAACATGCATTTTGTCTTAACAGAGTTTAAAGACAGTTTGCAAAAGCAAATTGCAGGACTTCAAAACTCTTTTGGAGGGTTTCCAACACGATTTCCAATGTAGGACCTGATGTATATAGAATGGTGTCGTCTGCATAGAGATGGATATGATAATTGCCTGCAGAAAGAGCCACATCATTAATATAAATGGAAAATAACGTTGGCCCGAGGATCGAACCCTGGGGCACCCCCATAGAGACAGTCAGAGGCCCGGACAACAGGCCCTCAGACTTAACACACTGAAATCTATCAGAAAAATAATTAGAAAACCAGACAAGGCACTCGTTTGAGAGGCCCAGACCCCTGAGTCTGCCGATAAGGATGCTATGATTGACAGAGTCAAAAGCTTTAGCCAGGTCAATGAAGACAGCAGCACAGTGTTTTCTTTGATCGATAGCTGTTATGATATCATTTAAGACCTTAAGTGTTGCTGAGGTACACCCATGTCCAGCACGAAAGCCAGATTGCATATCAGACAGGCTATGGTGGGACTCAAGATGACCAAGTATCTGTTTATTAATTTGACTTTCAAAGACTTTTGAGAGGCAGGGACAGGATGGAGATGGGTCTATAACAATTTGGGTCTGAAGTGTCCCCTCCTTTGAATATAGGGATAACTGCAGCAACTTTCCAGTCTTTAGGTATCTCTGATGAAACAAGGGAGAGGTTAAAAAGGCTAGTAATGGGAGAGGCAATAATTTAGCAGACATTTTCAGGAAGAAAGTGTCCAGATTGTCAAGTCCAGCTGATTTGTATGGATCAAGATGTTGTAGTTCTCACAAGACATCTTCAGTTTGGATTTTGGTAAATGAGAATTGTGGAGGGCTAGGACCAGATGCTACAGTAGATACTGTGTTATTGCATTGGGTGGAGGTAGCCAGAACACATGGTCACCCATAGCAAAGTGCTTGTTTAAGCCCTCTATTATAACAGACTTGTTGGTGGTGACAGTGTCTCCTAGCTTTAAAGTGGTGGGCAGTTGGGAGGATATGTTCTTGTTCTCCATTGATTTAACTGTGTCCCAGAACTTTTTAGAATTGGTACTTCAAGACACAAATTTATGTTTGTAAAAACTAGTCTTAGCTTCCCTAACTGCCTGTGTGTACCGGTTTCTGGTTTCCTTAAAAAGCTGCAGATCGTGAGGATTATTTGAGGCTAGTGCAGTCCGCCACAGAATATTTTAACTCTTGCTGAGGGCGATCAGTTACGGAGTGAATCAAAGACTATATCTTTTTTTTGTTCTGAGCTTTTTGAAAGGAGCATGCTTGTTCAGGATGGTAATGAAAGCATCCTTAAAAAAGAACCAAGCATCCTCCACGTGTGGTATCAGGTCAATGTCCTTCCAGGATACCTGGACAAGATCTATTAGAAAGGCCTGTTCACTGAAATGTTTTAAAAAACGTTTAATGATGATGAGGGGAGGCCTTTTAACTGCAGCCCCATTACGGACACAAGCAATGAGGCAGTGATCACTGAGGTCTTGACCAAAGGCCGCTGGAGTATATTTTGAGGGCATGTTAGTCAGAGCTATATAAATTAGAGTGCCTTTGTTTACAGATTTTAAATTATATCTAGTAGGTTCATTGATCCTTTGTGTGAGGTTGAGGGTGTCCAATTTAGACAGTACATTTGTTGAGGCATTTAACATGTTTAAGTTTAAATCTCCCATCCAGTAAGAACTCAGAGGATAGCGTTAGCTATAGCGTTCGCATAGCGTGTCTAGAGCACAACTAGGGGCTGAAGGAGGTCTATAACAAGCAGCTACTGTAAGTGACTTATCTCTGGAAAAATTATTTTTTAGAAGTAAGAGCTCAAACATTTTGGGTTCAGACCTGGATAGAAGAACAGAACATTGTAGGTTTTCTCTACAATAAAATCCAACTCCACCCCCTTTTGCAGATCTATCTTGGCGGAAGATGTTATAAGATGTGATGATTTCTGAATTTTGTATAGATTTCTTAAGCCAAGATTCAGACACAGCTAGGATGTCAGGTTTAGCTGAGTGTGTCAGACCAGTGACTAAGTCAATTTTATGGAGGAGACTTCTAATGTTAATATGCATGAATCCAAGACTTTTACGATTACAAAAGTCATCAAATGAAAATGTATGAGACATTAGGTTTTCAACGAGGGTTAAAGGGCCTGGATTTAACTGAACATCTCCTGAGGAAAATAGAAGGAGAAGAATAAAAGCCCAGCTAATGGTTGTGAAAACTGGCCGTTTGGTGCACTTGGGAAAGTAAAATAAAGGGATGGGTTTATAGACATTGTAGAATATATTCAGAACTTTATGGACAGATAATGCTATCTATTTCAGCTTATATGTGTCTGTAATACTCAAGCTAGAGATGGAGCGTGGACTATGTGGAAGGGGGAGAGAGAGAGAGAGAGAGAGAGAGAGAGAGGTGCAGGACCCAACAGACTCGTTCCACCGGGGAACTTCCTCCTGTTCTCGGCCCAGTCTCGTTGCTTGGCAACAGCAGTGGTCCAAAATAACCCGCTGATGACCAAAATAATCTGGCGATGACAAAACCAGACACAAAATGTCTCCTGTGCTCTGATGTTCTGATGTAATATTCTACTATACTGTTAAAAACTGAGTCATGTGGTTTATACTGTAGTACTCTAATAATACACGCAACAATTATAACTTATTATTCTATTAGTACAATTAATACCACATTTTGTTTTATACGATTATGAAGGACTGCAATAAATCATGCAATAGGTAATTATTATCTATTTCAGTGATATCTCATGAGATGAAGTACATCACATCACTTATAAGATCATCTCATGATAAAAGTGTTCAATACATGTGTTTATAATGCCATCCATCCATTCATCCATATATTTATCTATCCATCTGTTTATATAACTATCATCCATCCATCTGTTTATCTATCTGTCTATTTATCATCTATCTCTATGTCTATCTATCTATAATAAAAAAAACTTTTGTAACATAAATTCAGAAGAGATTATTTCAGACTTTTCCCTTTTGATTGAGGCTGAAGTCTTTCATTGGTCTAATATTCAGTCCCTCCAGAAAAACGCAATTATGCGATCGCGTAATTCAATGCATAATCAGCCAAAGTCCGCATATTTATGCGGGGGCCGCATTTTTTCAAATACACTGTACTTTTGCCGCATAAATTGCCGTTTTACGCGCAAAATATGCATGTTCATGATTTCATAATCCCACATTTTCGTCGCAAAAAAGTCACATATATCTTAGCAGAAAGTTATGAAGTGACGTAATTACGCGACGTGAACATCATCGAAAAGCTGCAAACCCCGCGACGAAGCCGTGATGAAGCCGCAAATCAGTCTCATTTACCAACAAAAATAAGCGCAAAAGACCGCGCAAAGCAGTTTCCCGGTGTGTTACAAGATTTACAAGGATTTTTGCCCGCAACAATCACAAAAAACTTTTTCTGGAAGGACTGAATATGAAGCAACACAGAGTGAGAGTTCACGTCATGTTTACTGGTGGATGGTTTGCGGTTTTCATATCTCTGATGGACTTGAAGTTAATGTTTAATGACTATTAACATCCATTCACTCATTTGTAGTAATACTCCCCTGGTGACCCTTGACCTTTGGGGACTGATCAAACTTCATGTTGTTTCAATGGTTACGACAGAACGATTTATGAGAGAGACAGGAGAGTTCATGAATTATATCTGCACAGTGTGTGTTGTGGTTTCATGGTTGTGTGTGATAGGACTAGTGGATAAATAACATTAGTGGGCACATGGTTGCCGGGATTGTTGCCAGGGAAATGACCGCATGGTTTTGTTCAGGAGAGCAGCATCATGACCTCCTGGAGACAGTTGCTAAGCAGTTTTCACCTTAGTAACCGCTGCCTCTCTCTCTCATCTGACTGGATCCAGACGGATCATCTGTGTGTGTGTGTGTGTGTGTGTGTGTGTGTGTGTGTGTGTGTGTGTGTGCGCGTGCGTGCGTGCGTGTGTGTGTGTGTGAATCTGAAAATATTTATAATAAGTCCTTAAAAGTACTTTTTATAATATGAATCAAAGTCCTTTATATTACTTTTTTGTTATTTCATTTGATTATATTTTAATTAATTGTATTATATTTTATTCATAAAATATACATTTATTTTTTCATAATATTATTTTATTTAATTGTATAAGATTTTATTAGGAAATAGCAACTTATTTAAAATTATATTAAACTAATAAATACATTTAATTCTATTTAATTTGATTGACTTCTTGTCATTGTTCAGTTAACAGGTGTTTGCTAAAGCAATCATTGTTGCTGATACTCAATATTTGTGTGATAATATATTTTAGAGAGAATAATAGAAGATATTATCTTCTCAAAGTACAAAGCAATTTTTGAGCCAGTGTTACTGACGAAAGAGGATAGAAAGAGTGTGTGTTTGCGTCTGTGTGTGTGTGTGAGAGAGAGAGACAGAGAGAGAGTGTGTTTGTTGTAGTGCTGACGTGTTTGTGTGTTTGTTTGTTTAAGAGTCCAGAGGCAGAACAGGAAGTGTGTGAGGTCACACATGAAGACAGAGTGACGGACACACCAACACGAAGAGTCGGACGACCCGCTCGAAAACGCAAAACACCAGGAGTGAGTACATGTCCACATATGCACAACTATGGCACTCATCATTAACACAACGTGTGTTCTGTGCATAAAAGCGCATGTTCATCGCCGTGTCTTCTGAATGGCAGTAATTCAGTGAGCTGATTTGAATATTCTGAGAGCCATGATTGAAAACGAGCAGCTGATCAAATACGGCATGAGACTCCAGCTTCAGCCCTGTGCGTCTGTGCGCTTGGTGTGTTGATTTAAAGGGACAGTTCACCCAAAAATTACAATTCTGTCATTATTTACTCAACCTCATGTCATTCCAAACCGTCATGTTGTTTTTTTTTCGTTGGAGAAATTTTGAAGAGCTGTTTTCTAGGGGTGTAACGATACACAAACCTGACGGTTCGGTACGTCCCACGGTTTTGACGTCTTGGTTCGGTTCATTTCGGTGGGGTGGGGGGGTTTAGAAAGCTAAAATTGCTTTTTTGAACAAATCGTGTCCTTGTCTTTAAATTAATTCAGTTACAAGTAAACGTTTCGCAAGGATAAAAAAATGATCTGCTAATGCTGTAAACTATATAGGAGCCCTTACTTGCACATTACTATAACATTAAAGCTTAACAACAGAGCCTAGACTTTTAGCCTAAATTCAGTTGATATTTATTTTTAGATATAATAGTAATCAACACTCAAATAACAAATTGTATGAAAACATGTATACTGCACATAAGGCAGTTTTTGCATTAACATATGTGTTTACTCTAAATTTATTATTGAAATTTTAATATACACATGTTATTTTCATGACAGATATTTTAAACATACATTAAATAATTAAGGTATCATTAACAGGTTAAGTCAAATATAAAATATAGGCTAATATAGTGCATTTATTTAGTGAAAAAGTTAGCGAACCAACAAGCTGTGGACACTGAATGACTTGCCTGAGGTATACTGCCCTACAAAGGCAAAAGACCTTAACTCACCAGAGTGTGAAACTGAGAAAAATGACTTTAAAGTTTTTTTGTTGTCCAGCCAATTGTATGATAGGTAGGACACTGAAATTTTGCCAAGTAGTTGTCATAATGAATATATTTATCTACAAAAAAAAAAAAAACTGAGCTCAAACTTGACCTTTGACCCTTATTCGGAAGTTACTGTATTCTGCCTTTGCATTATCTGCAAAACAATAATAGGTCATACAAAGGCAAAATACCTTAACTTCTAATTTATTGACCATTTTGACTTTTTTCACTCTATACAAACATTTCTATTATAACAATGATAGCCTTAAAATAACATTTAGTGAGTTCTGTCTAGTAAGACTTAATATTACATTAATAGAATATTACAAAGAATGATGAGAAGGCTATTATCTGTACTGGATCATTTTAAAACTTTATCGTTGTACTTAATTTAAGTAAAATAACACTTTAAGAGGTACCGTTAAAGTGACCTTCCACAAATGTTTCTTACATTTGAAAGGTTTGATTTGGCTATGCCAGTAATATGTAGACGCCTTTTCTCAAATACCATTCACCCTTTCCTGACAAATCATATTGGAATGTGCTTATATCTGATGACATTGTGTGTATGTTTTCCAGAATAAATGAAAAAACTCTGTAATAATAAATTTTCCTGGACAGAATGGAAAATGTATTTAGTATTCTAACAATACAGCATTTATTAATCTCAGTTAATATTAATTTCAACATTTACTAATACATTATTAAACTCAAAGGTTGTATTTGTTAGTTAATGCACTGTGAACTAACATGAACAGCTGTATTTTTATTAACTAATTAACAAAGATTAATAAATACTGTAACAAATGTTTTGTTCATTGTTAGTTCATGTTAGTTAATACATTAACTAATGTTAACTAATGAACCTTATTGTAAAGTGTTACCAGTGTAGGCTAATAACTCATATTAAACTATTTGTACCCCCTGTTCTTATTTTTAGTAACATTTAATAGCCTACTGGTGCAATTTGTAGCCTACATTAAATGTTAGTTTGACTTATAAAACATAAATTATTCAAAATAATTTATATTAAATAATTCTCACTATTTTTTTGAAAGCTTTAAATATATGTTAAACGACAAAAACAGATGAGATAGGGGTATTTTACATTAACTATGAATGCACCACGAGTTTGATCAGTTTTAAGAAAACGCAACCTTTATTCACGTCTGTGTTGTTTTTCACGACAGTGCTAGCTAGTTTGTTTTAGCTCATAGCTTTAACGGCAGACTTGTATGTCGCGCTGTTGGAATCCTCTACAATACAGTCACACTTTTACACCGTTTAGCTGTCAGCATTTTAACTGTTTAACCGGGACAATTTCACAGTGGTTGGTTCGACCGGACGTCAGCAACACTTAAAATTGATTGTCAACCTCCGGACAACTTTGCACTTTGATAGAATTAGGCTAGCCAGCCGGCACATGATGGATTTAAACAATGGATGTCTTCTCATTGGATGTTGTTTTCCATGGATTTTGACCATGTTTAAAAAATAGAAAAGGTAAGCTGCGATCTAAGTTATATCTGCTGGGTTGGTTTGTGTGCGTGGTAATGTTTTCTCCTCGCCAGGGGAGGTGTATTTAAATTAATGCGTGTGGCAAAAGTGCTTAAATTACACATACATAACACCGTAACTTCAGCGCGGCAAACAAGTTGCTGGTAACGTTAGGTAAAACAAAGGCAGAGAGCCTTAACTCCACCAAACTTAATAACAGCGTTCTAAAGTGCAGCGGAACAAAGCTAAAAGACCGTAACTGATGTTAAGGGCTTCTGCCTTTGCTTTCCCTCTGCTTTTGGAAGTTATGGCAAAAACAACATCTTATTTTTAGCAGAAAAGAACAAAATTGACGCAAGATATTTCTCCACATGATAAAACTGATGTCCATTGTTCCAAATATGGCAATAACTCATTTTTGACAAAATTGAAGTTAAGGTCTTTTGCCTTTGCACGGCAGTATATATATAAAGCTATGTGAAAAACTAAGCATTTTATTGACATATTTCCGCTGTTGAAACACTGATTGAGTGATTACACGAGTTATGATGCCTTTCAGTAAGTATACTGTATCTTTCAACATACCTTCAGGTGTCCATTCATGTTTATTCTGTAACTGAGGAAGAGATGATCGTGTTTACTCGCGCTCTACGCTGCCGCTTGAAATGAGGAGCCTATACAGTGATCTGTCACGCCACATCAAAGAGCACCAAAACGACATTTAATGTTTGAATTTCGTGATCAAATAGACAGAATTTGAAAGATTACACCTTGCTTATTATCAAAAGTAACAAAACATTGAGCTTTATTGCGATTAAATGTGGTTAATGGTGGTTAGGCAACAACGCTGTATTCGTTGTGTACACATAAGGGGGCGGGGCAGCAGGGGCAGGGCAGGACAGCAGGGGGCGGGGCAGCAGGGCAGGGCAGCGCGGGGCGTGTTCGGTACGCCATGAGAGTATCGTGATACGTATCGTGGGTGGTGTATCGCGGTTTTTCGGTTCAGTTCGAATATCGTTACACCCCTACTGTTTTCCAGAGACTAGCGCTCTACTTTACAAAGCATTATGAAATTTCTTCCTTACAGTTTGTGATGTAGCTGCTGTCAGATCTTGAGTTGTTTCTTAAACATAAAATCATCATATTAGAATGATTTCTGAAGGATCATGTGACACTGAAGACTGGAGTAATGATGCTGAAAACTCAGCTTTGCATCACAGGAATAAAGTCCGTTTTACAATACATTCATATAGACAATGGCTATTTTAATTTGTAATACTATTTCACAATTTTCCGCAATATTTTTGATCAAATAAATGCAGCCTTGGTGAGCAGAAGAGACACATTTCAAAAATATTACAAACATCTTCCCAACCTCAAACATTTAAGCGTTAGAGTGTGCAGTGGCAATTCATAGTGACCAAATCTAGTGCATGAGTCATTTTGAGTAATCTTATGTTTTTTATGTCGTTTTTGGAGGTTGATAGTTGCTGTCACTATGAATTGCCATTGTATTCAAATTTGAGTTGTGTGAACTGCTTCTACGGTGGGATTTTAGATCTCACCATCATCTGTCCCCATTCACTTTCATTTAAAATGCACTATATTTTTAAACTCTATCTCTATCCCGGAAAAAAGCGAGTCATATAGGTTTGCAATGATATGACTGTGAATAAATGGTGACATAATTTCCATTTATTGGCTGAACGATTCCTTTAAAGGTGCCCTAGAATGGTTTTTATTTTTATTGTATAATGTTTTCGGGGTTGCCCTTATAATGTTAGTATGTTTTTTAGATCAAAAATTATAATTTAGAAATAAAAGGCATTTTTCCTAGCCTGATTTTAGCCCTGAGCCCAAACGCTCTGTTTGAAGGGGCGTGTCTGCTGTGTGTAACCGGCCTCTGCTGTGATTGGCTGACAGGCTTGCATTTGAAATAGCTACGAATTACATGTGAAACTCTCTCGAATACTTTTACTACAGATATTATACGTTTTTACTATTACAGCTATCGAGATTAACGAATCGTGAGATGTTTTTAAAGTAATTAGATCTACTCCCATCACATAAAATGTTGCCATGATGAGCATTGAGCAAACAGATGACAGTGTGTTGATCGCGAGAATCTTATCATTGCAACGCAGTTTCTGCACTCTCTCTAATGCTTTCACCAATGCAAACACGATGATGTAAATACAGTATTGAACGATTTTGAGAGAAAGATTACCTGTCTGAACTTGAACAATTACACATTCAGAAAGTGTTGCTTGGTGGCTCGATCGATCGAGGCCAGCTCTGTATTGGCCCAAGTTGAGGAAACAGTCTCGTCTGTGAAATGTTTGGAAATTTCCAGAGAAAATAAAATTAACCCATTGTTTCTTCAGAGGCTCGGATTAAGGAACTAAATACCTTTGTGTTCATTTGTACATCCAAACACTGATCGACTGCCATGCTTCGGCTGCACAGTTCTGCCTGTCATTGAACATGGGCTGGCATATGCACATTTTTGGAGTCGTACATATTAATGATCCCCCTGATTATTTTTCAGGGGTGTTTTTCAAAAACGAGATTTAAGTAAGAAGCAGAAAACAATGGTGTTTGAGACTCACTGTATGTCATGTCCATGTACTGACCTCTTGTTATTTAACTATGCCAAAATAAATTCAGTTTCACATTCTAGGGCACCTTTAATGGAAAGACTACTGTAGTTGGGAGACAATCATCATGTGTTTGACTGTAAAAATGACAACATTTTATCTCAATTAATTCACATGATGATGCTAATTTCAGCAGAGTGAAGTCAGGGACAGTCCCTATCATTCATCCACCTTGTGTCGTATGTACATGTGACTGAACCTGCAACCCGCGCAGCACTGAGAGCATAGAGACAGGTCAGGTTTACTCGCTCTCACTGACAGGAACAGGAAACTGTGGCTGCAGCAGATGTGGTCACATGACCAGGTGGAAGTCTGAAGACAGAGTGAGAGAAAGATGAGGTGCTCTAGCCGGTAGGATGGTAAGTTTGTATCGATGTCTTGCTAATTGTTTTAGATGACCATTATGATGATCATAATCACTTCTGCTTCATTTGCATTCATGTTAGTGACCATCATGTTTTGTTGGAAAAGTCAGTGGGGTCCAACACAACATTCATTATATTGACAAAAACTTTCTTTAAAATATCTTCTTTAGTGTTTCATGGAAGAAAGATACACATGCAAGTGTGATACCACATGATTTTTTGGTGAACTGTCCCTTTAAGAGTCTTGATCTAAAGGCGCATGCCAATGTTAAATGCTGCTCGCAGCCATTTTTACTTCCGTAATGTGATGCATTTTTGAGTGTTGCAGGATGTTCAAGAAGACAAAAAAGTAGAATGGGACTTGCTGTTAATTTTTTAGGGAATTGAATGGAATTGAACCAGAACAGAGCCAGCTAAAATAAAAGAAGTGTTGATATTTATTGCATCAATATCCCCCCCCCCCCCCCCCCCAATTAATCCATGCTTTCTTGTTTTTACTAAATGACTCTCTCTCTCTCTCTCTCTCTCTCTCTCTTTCTCTCTCTCTCACTCTCTCTCTCTCTCTCTCTCTCTATATATATATATATATATAATTTATTGTCTACACATGAATTTCGTAATTTAAAAAAACGATCTGCATTCATGATATATCATTATATAAAATATTGAATCTTTTCTTTTCAGAGTTTTCTTTTCTTTCATTTATCGGTATATAACAGATTAGTAGGTTTTCAGTTTTTTTTTTTTTTTTTGTCAGCCATTTATCGATAATTGGCCATAACATGAAAATAATTATCCGCTTAACCATATTGACCACAATTTTTATATCTGCGCATTCCTAAAAACATTTTGTTGTTGTTTTTTTGTGTGCGTTGGAGCATATAGTGAAAGATAAGCATCATCAAGTGTCCAGTACTTCAGCTCCTTCAATAGTGTTTAAAAGTCCAGAGTGAGGAGAGCCACAATATAGACGAAACAAGAAGTCTTTATTTGTTTCATATGTTTTGGCCACTAAATATTTTTCATACTGCCAAAATGTGTTACTCTCAAATGTGAGAAATTCTCACAGGTGATATTTACGTGTTAGTGGTTTTCATCTTTTACATTATGCAGGTACTATTCTATACCATGTAAACACATTTATCATATCTATGGACTGGTCGTGCTTTATCGTTAGTAACAAGTTGTGAAACTGCGAGAAAAAAGGCTACAAGATTTACCACAGACGTCTAATAAAATCATCACAGTCGTGTCTTCATCTAAACGAACAGAAGTCCTGTGGGAATTGGAGTGTTTATTCAGTAGATGAATGTTGAACACACTCCTTCGCCTCAGGCCTCACCATCCGCTTTAATGTACAGTCGCTCCGCTGAACGATTTGATCCATTTTATCTCCTTGATCTTGCAACATCCATGTAGTTTCTGTTGTGGAACCCTCACACAAATACTCAAGCAACATAAATGCTTTTAAAGGAACACTCCGCTCCCCTAGAGTTAAACAGTTGAATTTTACCGTTTTCTAATCCATTCAGCCGATCTCCAGGTCTGGCGGTAGCACTGTTAGCATAGCTTAGCATAGGTCATTGAATCTGATTAGACCATTAGCATCTCTCTCAAAAAAATGACCAAAGAGTTTAGATATTTTTCCTATTTAAAACTTGACTCTTTCATCGTGTACTAAGAACGACGGAAAATGAAAAATTGCGATTTTCTAGGCCGATATGGCTAGGAACTATACTCTCATTCCTGCGTAATAATCAAGGAACTTTGCTGCCGTACCATGGGTGCAGCAGGCGCAATGATATTACGCAGCACCTGAAAATAGTCCCCAGCTATATAACTTCCAACGTAACCGGCAATATTACGTGAACACAACAGCTGCGTAATATCATTCATTTTCCGTCTGTCTTAGTTCACGATGTAACTACAGAAGAGTCAAGTTTTAAATAGGAAAAATATCTAAACTCTTTGGTCATTTTTTGAGAGAGATGCTAACGGTCTAATCAGATTCAATGATCTATGCTAAGCTATGCTAAAAGTGCTACCACCAGACCCGGAGATCGATTGAATGGATTCTAAAACGGTAAAACTCAACTGTTAAACTCTAGGGGAGTTGGAAAATGAGCCTATTTCCAAAAAAAGTGGAGTATTCCTTTAAATGAATGCAGTTTGTGTTTCGACACATTTTGGATGCATGAGATTAAGCTTGTGTGGCTAGACGCATATGCATTCACATACTTCAGAGTATATTTCTTGTTTAAAGAGAATGAGTGAAGATAGTGTGTGTGCTTGTGTTTGAAACACCTGCGGGCCCTTTGAGGTTTATAGAGTTTCTCACCTGTTGGTTAAAGACATCAGCAGCTGTCAAAGAGGGTCGCCAATCACTCTAATTAAAGCTGTGTGTGTGTGTGTGTGTGTGTGTGTGTGTGTGACTGCACTGATTCAGAGTGTGTTCGGCATCTATTAACTCACAGACAGCAGTAAAACTCACACCGCCCCTCGTCATACTGAACCAAAGAGACTTTTATTGTTCATCATAAAGTTAGCAGACAGCGTCGCGCTGTAGGACGTCCCAGCAGCTGCCAAACATTTGATTGATTTCCTGCTTGTTTTTGTCAATGTGAAATCAAATATTTTCTTAATACATATTATTTTGAAGAAATTTTGACTTCATAGTCATTTATCAAAATATGTTAATTTACTCCAACTCTGAAACGATCTTAAGCTTTCTTAAAAAGATTGTTAAGTCAAGTTAGGGTTTAGGTGATGCAGCCTTTTTGAAAATTTTGCTAATAGATAGTGCTGTAAATTTAATGTCAGTTAACATTCATGTGGTGGAGATTACAGAAATGATGGATAAATTAACAACATCAAAGTCCGCAACCATTGTGGACTTCACAGAAATTTTAAGTGCACGTATTATGCTATTTTAAAGGTTCCTGGTTTAGTTTTGGGGGTCTCCTGCAATAGTTTTACATGCATCATAGGTCAAAAAACACTTACATTTCCTAATAAAATACATTGCACATCATTTCTCAAAGAGTCTGAAAACGGTTTGTTCAAAGATTTATGCTGAGATTCATTTGCCTACTTATACTACGCCCTAAAATGGTGTACTGTTTTTGTGAAGAAAAAGTAGTGTTTAGCAGAAGAGTAGTCAAGCTTTGGGACTTTTGGGACGTCATAATTGCGGTCGCTTAGTTACGTGCATCCTGTCACTGCTTAAATTGCCCTGTCAATCATCTTGTCACAGTTAAAATCCTTCACGTTCAATTTAATTTAATTTCCCACCGTTTCTGAGAGGAGTGTAGTGGCATATTGATCTGCCAGTCGTGGGTCTTTCATGCAGAGACTCTCCTTGTGTGTTTGCAGTTTGCATAATGATGCATTTAAAAGTTAATGATCAAACGTATCAATACAAAAGTATACAATGCTGTTGCAGATTAAAAATAATGTGGATAACACTCAATAATTGTCTTACATCCCCCGTGTTTGTAGTTCTAATTGAATCTTCGTCCAGCGTGCAATGGGTTATGGGCAATATTAGCCGTTAGATTGTCCACGGATCTAACCGGAAAAAGTTGACCTTCAGAGTATATTTTGAATACTCATTTCATCATATTATTTCAGCTCTGTATCTTCCTCAGCACTTGACTCACAGTGATACGAACAATGCCGTCGGTTTTTCCGTATCAATTTCAGAGCCAGTCTTCATCCTTTTGAATTGCACTTCTGAAAACATGTCGACACACGAATCAAACTTTTCCTGTCTCCGCTACAACTACAGTGTTTAAGGGTCAAAGTAGACGTTATTCTCAGGCAGCCAATGAAGACCATAGGCTGGCATTATGCAAATTTCTTACAAAAGCATGTAACAGGAAGTGAGACTGGAATTACTGACGACTAATTTCAGGTAGATCAGAATCAGTTCTTTCTTTTAGGAGACAATAACTTGTGGACTTCAATCTTTAAATCTTTGCAGACCGCTTTCACAAACAGCTGTATTACACACTGAAAGGTAATATTCAAAAAAGCATAATAGGGACACTTTAATGTTTTTATAAGGTAAAGGCTTATAAAAGCATTTGCAATACATATTTAATATGCAATACACTGCACGCTGTGATCTTAAGCTGATCCATGACTCTTTAGCACTAATGTGCTAGTTGCTGTGTCACTGCGCCTCAGTGTCTGTGTCTATGCAGATTTACACGATCTAAAGCAAGAAAGTAGAAATATCACAAGCAATTTATGTATGACACACAAGCCATCAGTACTCAAAATGCCATGTTTCAAGACTAATCTAAAGATGTATAGAAGCTATAACAGATGTAAAAATTGCAGAAAAAGTGAATTTTCAGTAAGTTCATTTTTTCATCCAAACCCCTTAGACATAAAATATTTACTTGAAGCCCCCTTGAGATGATTATAATAATAATAATAATAATTATTACTTAGTAATTAAATAATTAGTTTTAATGCTAATTATAAGAAATAAAAACAGAAATGTATTACTGTTGTAAATTACAATAGTTCTACGAAAAACCTTGAATAATTAAATTAAATGTAATTATAATAGGCTAAATAAATAAATATTAGTTTTAATGCTAATTATAAGACATGAAAACTGTTGTTTTCAATAAATATATTACAGTTGTGAATCACAATTGTTCTGTGAAGCACCTTAATTTATAGGAAAGACGGTTTATCCAAGTAATATTTATCCTACTAGATATTACCTGATTATAAAAGTCAGGGACAGTCCCTTCTGCACATGCACCCACATGATTATGACTCATCCAGTACTGACATTTCAGTCTGCGCATCGAGTCATTTGAGTGATTTGCTTTCTCATTGCTCTCTCCTGACAGGTGCGTAGTTGTGGGCGTGTAATAGAGGGTGTGGCCTGTATAAAGCAGGCGGGGTGTAACGGTGAAGCAGACAGTCGGGTTTCTGTGAAAACCCTGGAGCGGGACGACTCCTCCCCTGACTCCACCCACAGGAACAGCACAGACACGCCCCCCGGAGCAGACGAAGACTCCGCCCCTTCCACTCCACGGAAGAAACGAGGGCGACGGAAACTTGAGCACCCGGAGCGACGTGAGTCACTCATCTCTTGTTCAGCCAGTCTGATCGATTTCAAATGTCCTTTCCTTCCGAAATGTGTCAGAAAATACACTTTATAATGCGATAAAAGCGATATTGCGACATAACTGATTCTGACGGTTGCTATATCGCCCCCTTGAGTACAGCCACAGTAATGCAGGACCGCATCAGTGCGTCAGTTTCTGCCATTACAGGGGTCTGCGTTTTTCTTTTAGTCTTGTTTTCCTTTAAATGACCTCAGCGTTTGTCTTTCAGACGTGGGGGAGGACGACACCAGCAGCGACACCAGCAGAGCAGAGGTGAGGAGAGGCAATATACAATAACACATAGTCAAATAAGGAACATTTTCTCATTTAATGACTAATGTTTCATATGACTAGGGCTGCACAATGTGGGGGGGGGGGGGTGTATTATTACTATATAATAATAATAATAATGAATAACAATTTTAACTAAATAAGTTATTATTATACTGTTATATTTCATTGTAAAATAAAAAAATACCGTAATTCCTCAAATAAAAACCGGCCCTTTATTTACCTGAACTGCAGATGGTAGCAGGCTTTTATTTGAAGCAGGCTTTTGTCAGAGGCAGGCCATTATTTCTAATTCGTGATCCCCCCCCCGCCCGCCCGCCCGGCATGTTTCCATGGTGACGCGTCATGCTTGGCACGTGTTCACCACAGCCAAAATAGCACTGTATGACAGATGTAGCGCTTTTATTTTGAAATATTAACAAACTTGCTTACCATATCATCAACTATCTTCTATTCTGACTCTCAAATACGTGTAAGTGAGTTTGTTTTGTCGTTTAAAACCTTTTATAAATGATCTTGATCTGTAACGTGAGATGAGCGCCGCAGTTCAGAGATTCCTGTCTGTTGGATTTATTACAGCACGTGAATTCTTCAGTTTCTCCCGAAATACATGAAAGAAAAGAGCCGGTGAACTGGGAGAAGAATAGAGTAAACTTTATAGTTACTTACACTGTGTATCTGATATGAATAAAACACGTCGTCAAATATATTCAAATGGATTGTTATTGCTGCCTGCTTCCATAGACACCATTGTGTATTTTACAAACTATAAATGTATTGTTTTACTTTAAATCATATGTATTTAAATGTCTGAAACCTAATATAAACATTATGTGGTTAAAAACACTGAATAGTTGTGATACAATATGACAAGGGCTGAGCGCGTCCGTCTGTGAGTGTACACAAATTTTTCCACGGCCTTAATTTAAGATCACGCCCCCGGTTTAATTGACTACCGGTTTTTATTTCATTAATTACGGTATTTAAGTATTTAGGCAGAAAATGAATACAATTATCTGCAGTTCTAAAAAATTTGGCGTAAAACCGCAGGAAGCCTTAAAAGCTACTCTTTTGTTGATGATGATTTTGATGCGTTTTCTCATTACAAGTTTGGTAATATGGTTGGCAAACCCAAACCCAAATTCTGCCAACCGAGACACTAAAAACACCGGCTGCTTGTGTGTAAAAGAACACGCAGCGCATATACAGTATATATTTAATTAATTTGATAATCACAGCGATTTCATTTTTATTTTTATTAATTGTGCCGCCCCAGGACTACATAGAATCCATGAGATTTGCTTGGAAAACTGGTTAAACTTAATCTAACTGGTTATCCGGACCCAGTAGGGTGGTTCAGACAGGTCTAGTTAATACATCACAGATTGATTGATTGATTAATCTACTCTTACTCGACATAGATCACAGGAAATAGACGACATGTTCACCAAGAACATGAGAATGGGCCGATGCAACGTTCCAGACTGTTTATGTGAGAGACATTAATGTGTAAAGCCGTAACTTGGCCCGAATAACGGCTGTAAAGTGGTAACATGCCACTGAAAAGTGTTTACAGGCTGTTGAACATACGTTACGGGTGTTTTATAAGGGCTGTGTACATACAGCAATTCCCATATGTACTCAGAGGAAATAAAGACGCCTACACAATGCAAATCAAGGCTTTGTGAAAGTCACTTTCTTATGCATCAGTGGAGTTTTATTTGCATGTCAATATCCTAAAACCTACAGGACGTCACCAAAAACATCTAACGCTCATGAAAGCTGGAGCTATTTGAGCCTGTCATTCACAGAAATTCACAATGTGTGTATTCCCAGAAAACTAGGTTTAAGAGAGTCGTGTTTGTCTTGGGTCAATATTCAGTAATATTATTGATTTTCCTGCACTGACACTATCAGATGAGAACAAAACTTAGACTGATTTGAGCTGCATGATGACACCATTGACTAGCTTTATAGCTGAATCGAATTTGTTTCATAATTGGTGAAATTTGCATTGAACTTTTTGTTATAATTTTGATGAACTATGGTTATTGAACTGAATCTTAAGCTGAATAACGACACTATTGTCCTTTTTTAGAGCTGCTTTACAGCAGAGTTTGAATTTGATGAAGTTGGCATCACTGATTCTGTTATTTTCCAGTTTATTATCGTGAAGCTGCTTTGAAACAGTCTGTATTTTGTAAAGCGCTATATAAATAAAGGTGACTTGACTTGTAGAGCGAAGGGGGCCGTCTGAGGGCCCGGCGGGGCGGGGACATCAGTCTGAGGAGACGACCCGTACAAAGAGAGACCTTCCAGGCCGGAGATCCCTTTCACATCAGCCGCAGGGAGAAAGAGGAGTTGCTCGCTTTCTTGAGGAAAGAGAAGGTGAGAGAGAACGGCTGCATCCGAAATAGCAAACTTCCCTTCTACATACAGGTGAAACTCGAAAAATTTGAATATCGTGCAAAAGATCATGTATCTCAGTAATTCAAATTAAAAGGTGCAACTAATATATTTAGTATATAGCTATATACATATGCATGATTAAACTTTTCAGAGGGCCGACATTTCTGTATTTAAAATCCTTTTTTATTGATTTTATGTAATATTCAAATTTTCTGAGATTGTAGTTGTAAGCCATAATCATCAGAATTTTGCACGATATTCAAATTTTTCTTGTTTCACCTGTAGTAGACGATAAACTGTAAATGTGACAAAAGAAGTACGTCCGAATTCACAGTACTCATAAAAGAGTAGGCAAAAAGTACCCAGATGACCTACTACTTCTAGCGAGATTCTGATGTGTTGATATGATGGACACTTTAGTATCCCATGAGGCCACGGGAGAGGATTTGTGAATGGCAGTGAAGTGACGCAACTGACACTTGTAGGTCACATGATGATGACAACATGGCGAATGTAGTGCGCCCGGATTACATTCATACTATATAGAACATGCTGTTTTAGTTATAACTTAGTCAAAATAAGTACTTACTCAAGAGAGTATGCAATTTTGGACGCAACCAATCAGACTGATTTTAAAGAAGTGTCAATATAGTACAGTAATGTACAGTCTATCAACATCATTCAAGGTGTAAAAGTAATTTACTGATAAATAAGATTGACTCGTATATTGCTTATACTGTTAAACTGTACCGTACTCAAGTGATGGATGAGTTTAGGTTGCTCCTGGTTAGTAAATGATTTTATCGTGGTAGTGAGTAATGTATGAGTAGTGAGTTACTTATGAGTATTGACGGCATGAAATGGAAATATTTTTTTTTCCTAATTCCTATTTTCTAAATGCATGTTATAGATCTTATTGTGGGCATTTCATCTGTGCATAAGTTTCGTTTTCTTTTCTTTCTTTCTTTCTTTTTTTTGACCTTGTCATTTTATTCAACTCAATCTTCCAGTTAAATGACAGACGTCTCTCTGGTGACGTATGCAGGACTTCTCTAATCATTTAGTCTACATAAACCCGCTCCTTTCTTACCATTCACTGCATTTTCTTTCTTGAATTTCACTTGAGTTTACGTCACTATACGAAAGATAAGATCTGTTACTACTTACATTATATTGTGACTTTAATGTAGTGTGTAATGTACGTTTTTTGCCCATGGTTTTGGGCACAAGCAACAAGTTAAAAAATTTACTTTATTCCACAAACGCTGTCAAGCTTAAAGGGATTGTTCACCATAAAATTAAAATGAAGTCATCCCTTTCTATTATGGACCACTACAGACATAAAAATGTCCCGCTCGCTCTCGTCCATATAATGTCCATCAAGCTTTTTAGAAAAACACACAAGTATCACAGATGGTCCCATGCGACACGTTTCGTTTATTCCTAGTGTTCTGGGGGTATACGATAGGGTTTGGTGAAAAATAAATAGAAATTTAATGTATTTTTTAACAAAATTCTTGACCTTGGCCGACATGCTCGTTCGTGAGACTCTATTAGCGCCACAGTTCACTGCGTCTCTTCCAGAACAAGCACAAAATATGAAAAATCAAGATGAACAAAAACACGACATGAAATACAACGCTTAGAAATCCCAAAAAACTATCCGTGTACTTTCTCCACTGAGTCAAACATCACCAGACCGGAACTACGTTTGTCTGATCAGCTGACAGATGTGAACGTGAAAACTTCTATTTGTTAGGACGAACACAACCGATATATTCACCTCAGAGAAGAAGGTACATGGGTTGTATTTCATGTTGCTAATTCTAATTCTTATGTGGTCCATAAAAGGCCATACGACATCAAAACAACACTGGGGGTGAATAAATGATGACTTATTTTTGGGTGAACTATCCCTTTCACTTGTATTGAACACGGAACATTCCTTTAGAGACAAAGAGAGGAAGTTTTGAATCGCTGCCGTTGAAGGTTGAGATGAGTTGAGTTAAAGATGTGTGGAAAACTCACATCTTTACTCATAAGGTTTTGACTCATAAGGTCAAAACATACAAATGAGTGTGTTTATGAGGAATGGGAAACAATTGAGTAAATTGTTGAGAGGTACAGATCCGAAACTCTCGAGTTGAATGCATACTGTTCTGTGTGTGTGTGTGTGTTTTGTCCAGTGAAGTGAGTGGAAAGTGAACATCAATGGAAAGTCAGTTGGGTTGGGTTCGCTAAAACACTGTCGACTTGCCTCACAGTGTGTGTGTGTGTGTGTGTGAGAGCAAGTGTTTGTAGTAGTAGAGTGCTTGGCCACATTGTGAGGCCCTGTTTCCTGTAGAGGTGTGTGCTGTGTAAGTGTGTCGAACAGGGCGAACTCAAACCAGCTCTGAAGTGTCTCTGTTAATGATATATATTTTATTCCTGTGCCGTTTTATTTGTTTACCATTTACTTCCCATTCAAATAAGTTTCAAACATGTTTTATATCGTTTTTTTGCATTCTGACAGGAATGGTTTATATATTTTTTCAAACATACTTATCAGTTATCTCACTAACAAACCAAATTGGTCATCTTTCAGGTTAGTTTCCAGTCTTGGTGTAGTCTTGACCAACCACAGTTCGCTTTGAAGCTTTTTACACTACCGTTCAAAAGTTTGGGGACAGTAAGAGTTTCTTTTTTTAAAGAAATTCATTATTTTATTCTGCAAGGATGCATTACATTGATCAAAAGTGACAGTAAAGACTTTAACAATGTAACAAAAGTTTTTTATTTCAAATAAATGCTGTTCTTTTGAACTTTCTATTTATCAAAAATCCTGAAAAAAAAATGTAGCACCGTTTCCACTAAAATATTAAGCAGCAGCACTGTTTTCAACATTGATGATCATAATAAAACATGTTATTATAAATCAGCATATTAGAATAATTTCTGGAGGATCATGTGACTCTGAAGACTGGAGTAATACAGCTTTGATCACAGGGATAAATTACAGTTCAATATATTCAAATAGAAAACAGATATTCTAATTTGTAATAATTTTTGTACCATTTATTTTACTGCATTTTTTAGCAAATAAATGCAACCTTTTTCGGTAGTCTGTTTCATTCTAGTTCTAGTACCAGTTTATTTGCTACTAAGTGCCTCAGAGAAATAAACCTGGCAAACTTTGGCACATCCAGCAACTAGTTCTTCCTCAAAAGCGCTCGTTTTATCTTAACTTTGTAAACACTGCTTTGTCTCCTGTCAGACTGATGAAAACCGGTGCACCTTGACTCCTTGCATAAAAGCCAGCCAATCCGATTTTTGTGTTCAATATGCATCAAACGGACTCTGGGTGGCCCTTTAGTACGCCGTAAGACTGAAACTAGTCTAACCCATCTATATGACAATAGTTCTGCTCTCTAAGTATTTGTATTCGGGATTTCACTCCACAGAAAGCTCCTCCGATTTACTTTGAATCATAAATGAACACCCTTGTGTGAAGTATTTCGGCTAATATAATCATGTTTTCAGCTACCCTAGGAACTAGATAAGAAAGATTGTCTGAATGAGTGTTTTGTGTCATGAAGTATTAAAGTGTGTGTTTATCCATGTCCTCGGCTCACCCAGCGAGGGCTGTTTCTCTCGGGCCGGGGAGACTCCTCCCACTGCAGCCTCTGGATCTCATCAAACTCTGGCGCAGCTTCAACAAGACCTGATTACAAACATGTGTGTGTTTCAGAGAATCGCACATGGTGTGTGAAGCGGTTTAGTTTATGTAGACACCATAAAGAATAATGTAATTACTTGCAATAGTGTTTTTCATTTGTTTTCTTAAAGAGTTTCCTTTCTCTCTCTCTCTCTCTCTCTCTGTGTGTGTGTGTGTGTGTGTGTGTGTGTCTCTTTCATTAACAAGGGTCATAAATCGTGGCTTAATTGAACCTTCCCGTCTTTCTCAGTACCAATGACAGTCGAAACGTAACGTTTCTTGCAGCAAAGGAATCACACATTACCACATCTAAACCTGCACAAACACCCTCTCTCTTTTCTCTCTTTTTGTCTGGTCTGCGCTCCGCTCTCGTTCAGGTTTTGTGACGGACGCCCTCCTGGCCGATATTTGAAAACCCTCTGTGACCAATCAGCATGGAGTCACGTGACCCACGAATCCCAAACAAAGACATTGTGTGTGTCTCCCCCCCTTTTCTGTTTTAAAAGTGTCTTTTTGCCTGCGTACACATGAACACACACACACACACACACACACACACACACACAGCTACCTGAGAGGGACTGACGATCAGACACAGCAGCGTGTGTGGGTACGTGTGCACTGTGTGGAAAAGACACATTTACTGATGTGGGTGTGTGTTAAGCAGAGGATAAAGGTAGAAAATGCTGACATGGCTGTATGCATGAGAGTGTGTGTGTGTGTGTGTGCTTTTTGTGATATATGAGGACACAAATGTGTATAATGACATGCATATTACACTGGTATTACAACTTACATGTGATTTATGAGGACATTGCATGTGTCCTCATATTTCAAATAGCTTAAAAAACATAAAAAACAATGTTTTTTTAAAATGTAAAAATGCAGCATGTCTCCTGTGATGGGTAGGTTTAGGGACAGGGGCAGTGTAAGGTTATAGAATATATAGTTTGTACAGTATAAAAAACATTACGCCTATGGAATGTCCTCATAAATCACAAACACAAAGCTGTGTGTGTGCGTATGTGTGTCGCTTTAAACCAAACACAAGTACTGTAGCTCTGTAGTTTTATAAAAACATGCCAGCTTACTGCTTCCTGCAGTGCATACTGTGCACTATATACTATATTCAGCAAATTAGTGATCAACATTTTAAGCTGTTGTATGCTAAATAATGACCTCATGTTTTTTGTGCATGGAACTACATAGCTATTTTGCATTTTTTATGTAATTTTGTTTTAAAAACTCTTGTTTTGATAGTGCGATCAAGTCAAATATGTTACAAATCACGGTTACACTTTATTTCGACAGTCACTTTAGACGTTCTACTAATTATAAGTAACTTTTCAACTACATGTCAACTAACTCTCATTAGAGTATTAGTATATTATAGTAGACTATCAGTAGACTGTTGGGTTATGGTTAGGTGTTAGGGTTCGGGTTAGGAGAATAAGTTGACTTGTAGTCGCCAAGTTACTTATAGTCAGTTGAATGTCTGTTGGGGGACCAATACAATAAAGTGTTAGCAGATATTAAGATGACAGTCTACTAATACTCTAATGACAGTTAGTTGACATGTAGTTGAAAAGTTACTTATAGTTAGTAGAATGTCTAAAGTGGACTATCGAAATAAAGTGTTACCCAAATCACTGTTAAGTTTCAGTTCAGTCAAGAAAAGGAATGCCAAGTCAAATACATTGCATTGTGGGATATAGTGTAGTGTCCATACTTTGGCAAATGTTGTACGTTATTTGTGTATTCCATGCAACAACAAAAAAGCACCCTGAAGAAATACTACATGGTACTAGTAGTATGCTTTTGTGAACATAGAGTAAAAGATTAGCCATTAGAGTGAAAAATAGATCTGTCTTTGCTGGATGCTTTTTTTCTCTCACAAACTGATGCGTTTTCTTTCCCTTTTTTTAATGACATTGATGGTCACTTTGAACTGAAAGGAATTTCACTAAATTCTTACACCATTATGCGACAAAGCAGGGTTCCTCAAACTGCGGTAAATGCAAGGGGTTCGTGAGTTGATGAAAAGCTAATAATGATATCATACAAATTAAATATAGATGGAGAAAGATAGATAGAGATAGATATAAACTGTATATATACAGTATATATAAAATTAAAATAAAAACAATAAAAATAGGGTTTTTTCCCCCCTGCATGTTAGGCGACTTTCTGATTTCAGTGATTAACTGATTTCAGAGAACAATAAAAATGCTGATGTGTTGTTAAATTATTTAAATATTATTTTACATTTACATTTAGTCATTTAGCAGACGCTTTTATCCAAAGCGACTTACAACTGAGGACTAAAGCAAGCGAGTCATCGGGAAGACGCAAAGAACAACACAAGAAGTGTTCAAAATACAAAGTTCAGGCATTGCTCAGAGTAGTAAAAATCAGACAAGGGTAAGGTTTTTATTTTATTTTATTTTTTTATGTTAAGTGCTCACAGAAGAGATTAGTTTTCAGCTGACTTTTAAATGCTGTCAGGGATTCTGCATTCCGGATGAGGGTGGGAAGATCATTCCACCAGCATGGAGCCGTGAATGAGAATGTTCTGGAGAGTGATTTTATGCCTTGCTGTGAGGGTACCACGAGCCGCCACTCCTTGACCGATCGTAGGTTTCTGGTCAGGGTGTAAACTCGTAGGAGTGAGTGGAAGTAGGACGGAGCTGAGTCAGTGGTAGATCTGTAAGCAAGCGTCAAAGCCTTAAATTTGATGCGAGCAGCGAGTGGTAGCCAGTGTAGTGAGACGAACAGAGGAGTGACGTGGGCCCTTTTGGGCTCGTTGAAGACAAGACGAGCTGCAGCGTTCTGGATAATTTGTAGAGGTTTAGTTGCACATGATGGAAGTCCTGCTAAAAGAGCATTGCAGTAATCAAGCCTAGAGATAACCTGGGCCTGGACGAGAAGTTGTGTTGCATGCTCAGTTAGGAAAGGCCTGACCTTCCTGATGTTGAACAGTGCGAACCTGCATGATCGAGCTGTTTTTGTAATGTGCTCTGTGAAGCTCAGCTGGTCGTCAAATGTAACTCCAAGATTTCTGACTGACCTTGATGGGGGGATTGAGGATGAATCTAGCTGGATAGTGAAGTTGTGCTGTAGAGACGGATTGGCAGGGAGGACGAGAAGCTCTGTCTTTGCCAGGTTGAGCTGTAGGTGGTGTTCCTTCATCCATGCCGAGATGTCCGCCAGACATTTTACAATCTCGGGGGACTTCAAGTAAATATTATAATTCAAAGTGGTTTGGCTGACAAAAAAAAACGTTTGAGAATCCCTTGGAAAAAAGCAATAAATTATGCACCACTGATGTTCTGTCAGTTACTGGGAGTGTATTTCACTGGGTAGCCCCGCCCACCACGAAATCTAATTGGTCCAAAATCTGTATATCAGCTGTATATGATTGGCTTTGAATTAGTCGACCGAAATCCCACTAATCTCAAATTTAAAAGTAAAAGTAAAGTAAAAGGTGAAGGTCAAGTATGGTAACTAGAGCTGCACGATATATTGTTTTAGCATCGCTCTCGTGATCGCTCTCCACGATAGTCACATTGCAGGATGTGGGATGTCAAGTATAAGGGTTGTAGTTGCTCCATGATCCGTACGTGCCAGCTGTCCCTCGGTTCAGAACGGATTCATTGTTGGATTCAAAGTTTAACCATCGTAGAGTGAAAGTTTATCATTTGCATGTGTTTTAAGTCGAGTCAGACATCAAGCACAAGACGAATTCAGTTCTCCTTCTTATGAGCTTAAACGGACTCGTGCATGCAAAATAAGGTCAAAATTCCCATTTCGACATTGTATTGACATTTTATATAGAAACAAAACACAAACTAATTCCTATCTGTGAAATGTGATACTAGTAACACTTCCACTTCAGCTGGCTGAAAACACAGGGCCTAAAGAAAGAGAGAGTGATTGGTGATAACAAATATAAAATGCTGGTTATACAAGAATTCTATTTGTTAACACTGTCAACACAGTAAAACATGTAGAAAAATAGGCTAAATTAAATGCAACGTCTATCTCTCAAAATTATAAGCCAAAAATATTTGCCTCACTAGCTATACTGATAAATTATTTATTTTTTATGTCCTGCTCCCATTCAAAGTATACCAGTGTTAGGGTTAAATTCACAAATAGAAATGTAAATTTTTTGGATTCCCGTCCGACATTTATGTGCGATACCTGTGTATACATGAAGAAATTGACCTGTAATCTTTATTTATTTGATAATATTTTCTGTTTTTTTTTTTTTTTTTTTTTTTTGGTAAGAGGGAAACATTTGAAAATAAACAAATATTTCACAATATTACTGTTTTAACTGTATTTTTTATCAAATAAATGCAGTCTTGGTGAGCAGAAGAGACTTCTTTTCAAAACATTACAAAATATTGCCAATCCCAAACTGTGTTTGATAAAGTGTCTAAATGCTTTACCAACTAGAGTGACGTTTGTATAGAAATGTGCCTGAGAGACTTTAGGGTCACGGTGAGGTTGGGGTCAGAGGTCGTCCACGCCTGGGTCACTATCATAAAGCTCTCAGGCCTTGAAACTTGTCGTAAAGCCAAGGGTCGTCGCAGAGTCCGAGGGGTCAGAGGGCGTGTTCGGGTCAGAGTGGGAGACGTTCACGTACTTTTCATGAGAAGCTTGCTAAAGATTTCTACTTTTCTAAGGATTGTCAACAAAGAAAGACTTCCCATTTATAGTGCCAGTGAAGTGTTTTTAGGAAGCTTGCGTACCTGTGGGCTGCAGCAGGAAATTAGATAATCTGTTAAGACCGCATTTCCCAGGGTGCACTGGGCCGTTTGCCAGGGACTGCTGGGTAACCACCAAATCAACCATGGAGGCACGACTGGAAGAGGACAGGCAATCTGCCTCAGATAGTAGCTCTCTTCCAAAACCTGCTGATCTGCCTACTTAGGGAGTGTTTTAAGGCGTCATAGGAGCGTTCGACTGGAATAAAGGCTGGTCCAAAAGGTAGGCGGCAACGTGATGCTGCCTTCTGAAATTTTGTAGCATCGCATATATTTATCATGAGTGATGCGATCCCAGAATGCATTGCTCTGTGAAATTTTTTTATTAAAAATAAGGTTATTTTACCCAATATTTGTGTGTTTGTGCATCATAATTATGTATCATGTTTCCAGTATGGTAACATCAAACTCTCCTGTATCAGAGACATGAGGAGGAGACCGAAAGAATGAGAGAAATCATAATTCTCATGACGGCCGTAGCAATCGTTAAAAGAGCAAAACGTCTTTTTGATAAAGATGTCACCTGTTTTGTTTAGTGCACACAAACTTCCAGCTAATGTTTTTAAGGTGAATGATTTGTGATATTTATAATCTGATTTGAATACACCCCAAATTTGGTCTCTTCACCAAAGCTGCATTTATTTGATAAAAAATACAGTAAACATTGTGAAATATTACAATTTATAAGAACTGCTTTCAATTTGAATATATAGTAAACTGTAATTTATTCCTGTGATCAAAGCTGAATTTTCAGCATCATTACTCCAGTCTTCAGTGTCACATGATCCTTCAGAAATCAGTATAATATGATGATTTGATGCTCAAAAAATATTTCTTCCTATTATCAATATTGAAGTTGTGCTGCTTAATATTTGTGAGAAACCCATAATGCATTTTTTGCAACAATATAAATGTTATTTTGTGATCAATTTAATGCATTCATGCAGAATAAAAGTATTAATTTCTTTCTCTAAAAAAGCAAGGGTGCTCACTAGGTTTTGACCTACTGTGTGTGTGTGTGTGTGTGTGTGTGTGTTCTTGAACTTGAATTTGTAAAGCTAATTATAATTCTGTAATCAGCAGCATTTCCATACTACACACACATCTCACAAGAGTACAGATGAGAACACCATGACACACATTTGCATATGTGATGATTATTTATTGTTCTGATCAGATCGCCAAACTACATGCATCATGTTTAAACCTTTATTTAACGCTGAGCACCTGAGATGGATGTTTATACCAGGTGCATCTTCTGCTCCATCCCTCACGTGGAAGAAACTGTTGGACTGCACTCTCTATAGAGTTTATGTGTCTCCACTGACCCGTCAAACAGGCCTGTCTTTCTGTATTTTAGTGTCTCTGCTTCTGTGCGATTAGCCGCTCTGTGGTTGTCCGTTTAGCGGGGTTAAAGGTCAAATGAGGCGCTTACGACCTTCCTGCGAAAGTTCACACGAGGAACAAACAGCTGCTCAAAGGAGTCAATGTTTCACTCTCACGTACAGTAGTTACAAACGAAGCCTAAGCATCGAGAACGAAACTGCGAAAAGTTCTGCGAGTTGTTGTTTTTTTTGGGTTGTTGTCAGGATGCTCAAACGGACAGAACAATGTTTTGAATAGACTTTTAAGGGAAACTTACATATAAATGGTTTCATATAAATATGAGTCATTTATTCAGGATATGAGAAAGTATTTTAACATTTAACAATGAAAAATGGCTAGTGGAAACTCATTTGTAGTTTTCCTTTCCTGAGTCAGTGGTGCCGGATCTGTAATGTTGTTTTCAAAGTCATGGGAATCTTGTTGACGTCCTCAGAAAGATTCGAATCCGGCTGCCTCCTGCCAAACACACAGCGTTTCTAATCTGCATGAAATCATTCTTGACTAGACATACACTGAGGGCTGTTTGATATTGACAAAAAATTATATATTTTCTGTGATTTTGTATGTATCCATCATCTTTTGTGTCAAATTCTTACATTTAATCAATAAATTAAATTAGAATAAGACACAATCGGGCTGTTACAAATCAAATGAAATCAGTATCAACAAAATTCAGAGGAGAAACACAAGCTGCATCTGAAGTGGCATTTAGATGCATTTACACAGACTGTTTAATGCAGCGTAGAGGGACATGGATGCTTTTAACCTGCAGTTACAAATGCATAAATAATGGTTTCATGTTTTAATTATAAAATGTTGAATATTGGTATTTTGAAATTATTTATAAAAGATATTTTAAATGTGAAATTAAAACCGCCAGTAGGTGGCAGCAAGTCACTAGGCACGTTGCATGCAAAACTTGTGCAAATTTTTTTGACCAAAAAAAATGTTGACAAAAAACAAATGCGAAATGACCGCGTTTCCATTAACCGATGTTATGTGACCTAAACTTAATTTTTTCCTCTCACAATAGCCGTACTGGCCATTATCAATAATCGAAGGAGTTCGAGGTCTTGATTGTGGCATTTCTTTGAGTATTAGAATCCAGTATTCCTGTAATTATTTTGTCTTTTATAAATGTAATAACTCTGTCTTGTATTCTGTCCCAACACACCGCGTCGTCTACGTCAGGTGACCTGTAAATAAGCAAAACCTGTTTCCATTGCAGTTTTGCGAAATATTTATTTTTCGAATTGCCTGAAAAACAGCCTCATGCGAGCGTAAAAATGTTTTTGTGATAAATGGGAGTTTTTGCGAAATTGACGTGTTTACATTGGGCGTATTTTCAATTCGCAATTTCAATTTGCGCAATTTGAAGGGTAATGGAAACGCGGCTAGTGTTATTGAGTGAGTCATTGAGCTTCGACCGATTAATTCAAACACCTGATTCATTAAAAAAAATAAACCTGATTCATTCAGGAATGATTCTTAATGAGTGAGTCATTGAATCATTCAGTCAAAGGATTTGTTCATTCAGTAGCGAAACACTGCTGTGGGGCTCAGAGATATATAACAGTCCTGTGGCTTTTAGTTTGTTTGGAACTATTTTTGATGGCAAAAACAGGCAATTTTGTGTCTAAAATGTAGATCACTTAATATTAACAACTTGTTTATTGATCTGTTGTATAAAATCTATATCACATTTGTAATCATGCTGATATTTGGCACTAAATATCGGGACTCTTCGTGTGAAATTGATTAACTATATTAAATGACATACAGAGTTATTTTCCCCTCATCTTGAATATTGGGGGCTTTTTTAAATGCATTTTAATAGACTATATCTATCACGCAGTGAAAGCATGCACTCTAAATGCGCAAGCACAACTAGTCTTTTGTAAAGGATCATGTGACACTGTAGACTGGAGAAAATATGCTGAAAATTCAGCTTTGATCACAGGAATAAATTACATTTTAAAATATATTCAAAGAGAAAAGTTATTTTACAATATTTCACAATATTACTGTTTTTACTGTGTTTTTAATAATGCAGCCTCGGTGAGCCGATGACTACTTTAAAAAACATTACAGTTTACTGACCCAAACCTTTGAATGGCAGTGTAACTCGACATGGTTTTGCAATAAAAGACTGTAGAAACAAAGATTATGAAGATGCATATTTACTCCGAATCATCATGCATGTGAATTGAAGTGTAAATGAAGCGTTCTATGAACAGTCTAAACTGTTGGATTTCTACAGTCCATGTAAACAAGCATTTATTTACAGGATACCAGTAATTCTGGAGTGTAATACACACACAGACATCTTGTCTCCTGTTAACTGAGAGTTTGTCCTCACATGACAGTAAAAACCTGTAGGCTACATTTCCACAGTGATTTCAAATCAATATTTACTGAAACACACATACAATCTAGTTTGTTGTCTTGCTGGCAAAAGAAGTTTACATAAAAAAGTGTCTGCTTTTGATTTGCAAGCAATTTGAGTAAAAATCCTTTGTGTCTGTATTTCACTTCGTTTTGACCGCATGTGTTTTTTGTTTCCGTGTCTTTAAGGAGGAGAAGACCCACCCGCTGGCCACCATGAGTGACACAATGGAGGACCAATCAGCAGTGAGTTCTCAGAAGGAGGAGGAGGAGCCAGTCATCAACCTCCCATCCACACCCACACCTCAGCAGCAGCACACTGACCCCGCCTCCCCAACGGTTGCCATGACGCCTGAGCCGCCTCCTGTCGCCTGCGGCAACAAGGTGATGGCGAGATCCTCAGAGATGGATCTGGAGTACGAGGTGAATATCTGGAGCATCACTCTTAAAAATAAGAGTCACTCTTCATTGGTTGTTTACAGGCCTTTGGATACGGTACTCTGGTGTTGACTGACTTAAAAAAAACAATTAAAGGTTTTTAGTTCAGTTTTATTAGATATGCAAGATAAACTGTTATCTGACATGAAATTAAATGTTAAAACGCAAATGTTTTACAAGCATTTTTCAGGATAATTTTTGCATCTCATGTTTTGGTTAATATTATGCTATTAATATAATTTATGTTGTTTCTGTGTTCATTTGAGAATTTATTGTGATTAATATAAATAAACAAACAGTACAAAATTATTATTACAGATTTTATATTATGTTCTTCAATATTTAGGATTATTGCTAATTATTTCTTAATTAGTAATATTTTTATTTGATAGTAATCCCAATAAAGAATAGTCATATTTATAGTCATATTGAATGGGTCAAAAACACTGGGAATGTGGCTTATGAAAAAGTTGCTATTAACAAATATTATTTAAAATATACTTTAAAATAAAACTATATTTGTTATATTTATAATTTATTATGATTTGTATAAATTAACAAAAAGTAGAATAGTATTATTACAGATCAATTTTTCTTTTTCTTTGATATTTTCTTTAATAATATTAATAATAATTACAAGAAAATCATATTTATTATTATTTCATACTTATATTGAATGGATCAAAAGCATTGGGAACGTTACTTATGAAACATTCCCATTAAAATGTGCTTCATTAATTCTATAATTCTATCATCTATAATGATTCAATCCCTAAATATATTTATTATGATTACAAATTCAAATGTATATAAATTAAAATTTTATTATTAATTAAATAACAATATTAAAGCTGCCGTCGGCAACTCTGGCTGATTGAGTGGACTTTTGAATGTTTACAACTCTCATGCCCCTCCCCCACTATCAACGAATACCCTCCCACAGAGTTCGTGCTCGTCAGTGCGGCGTCACTCTTCGCTACTGCGCGAACTTCAGGCATGTGACGTGTGCGTGCACGACTTGTGATTGACAGTCATATCTCACACCCCCCTGCGCTGATTGGACACAATGAACCGGGAGCGGTGGATTTTTGCAAAACAAATAACACGCTCCAGGTGGAGTTAGAAGCTCGGGTTTTTTTCTAAAACCACTTTATTTATGTTGTTCTGTCGGAATATAGTGTCGAATTCCTTGAATGTGAAAAAAAAAAAATTTGCCGACGGCAGCTTTAAATAATATATTATTTTATGATACATTTTAAAACTAATATTTTTATTTGTTATACTAATTATTAGTAAATTAATATTAAATAAAACAAAATTGCATTTAATCACAGAAAACTGTACAATTAATTACTGGAATAAATTCACAGCCCTACTGCAAACCTCACATGAAATAAAACAGCTCGCATAAAATTTAGTTTGACCTCCTGATTTTGATGATTAGCATTTTTTGAAGGTCAGGCAACTGCTTTTTTTCAGCGTCCATTTTGTTAAAAAACAACGACAACAAAAAAACAATTTATTTCAAGATTTTGTTTCCTATTTGTGGCCTTCCAGCCCCCAGACTGAGTCATATTTGAGCTGCAGTGAGTGAGGTTAACCTGACGCTGATGTTTCTCAGGACGGCCGTGGCTTCGGGATCGGAGAGCTCATCTGGGGGAAGTTACGGGGATTCTCCTGGTGGCCCGGGCGGATCGTGTCATGGTGGATGACGAGTCGCAGTCGGGCCGCCGAAGGAACACGCTGGGTCATGTGGTTTGGAGATGGTAAATTCTCAGTGGTGAGTCAGTCGCCCAATCAGGATCCTTCATGAGTGCTGATAACAGACATCATAGTGAACATCCCTCCCTCTCTCAGGTGTGTGTGGAAAAGCTGTTGCCCTTGAGTACATTTTGCACATCTTATCATCAGCCCACCTACAACAAACAGCCCATGTACAGAAAAGCCATCTATGAAGTTTTACAGGCAAGTCATACAAAAACAAACATGGCATTTCTTCATCGTGTGTGTTATTGCCCTGGTTTACTGATAGTAGCCGCGTTTCCATTACCCTTCAGAGTGCGGAAATTGAAATGTAGATGACGCTGTGTTTTGGGACAGAATACGAGACAGAGTTATTAAATTCATAAAAGACAAAATAATTACAGGAATACTGGATTCTAATACTCAAAGAAATGCCACAATCAAGACCTCGAAGCAGATATGAGGGAGAAACACCCAGAAACAGCTCATATGTGCCGCTCTCAAGGGTCTTTCCTTGTCATTAATTGTTGGATAACACACACACACACACACACACGTCTCATTCGATTAATAATAATGGCCAGTGCACTGGCTGGGATATACATAAACCTACCAACGTCCGTTGCCATGATTTTTGTAATGACTTATCGCGAGAGGAAAAAATGAAGCTTTAGTCGCATAACATCGGTTAATGGAAACGCCGTCATTTCGCATTAGTTTTTGTCAACATTTAGAAAAAATTGCAAAAGTTTTGCGCAAACCTGTGATGGAAACACACCTAGTAGTTTATCTCACACATGTAGTTTTCATGGATGTAAACAGGCGTATAGACCAGCATGTGTGTATGTTCTCATGCTGTCTGTGTGTATCTGGACAGACGGCGAGTACGCGTGCAGGTAAACCGTTCCCTGTGTGTGTGTCACCGGACGACTCGGACTCGGGGAAGAGTGTAGAGCTGCAGACTCGGCAGATGATCGAATGGGCCAGTGCTGGCTTCCTCCCCTCCGGTGCCAAAGGCCTGGAGCCGCCACCAGGTACAGCTCATTTCATTTATTTATAGTCTATTATTGTTTATTACTTATCATAATAATTCATTACTACTACAAGTATTATTATTTAAGTTGTACATATCAATATAATGTAATTTATTTTAGTCTTAATATATATATTTTTGTTTTTGTGCGCACACTTATCGTGGAGTTAAGCATACATCATTTCACTTTATCTTTAACTAATCGAATCTAACTGTGATATAAATTACATTAATCACGCAATTTTACATGCTTCAGTAATTTATTTGCAGTAAATTATTTTAACGCATTAAGGATTTTGAATTAATAACATGCGTTAACAGTCCTAATTATATTGTATTTATTGTATGTTTTATTTTAATGATAATAATGATATTTATTTTATTTTTATTGAATTATTGTTTTTTTGTCATATTATTTATTATATTTTATTTTAATTAATGATGTTTATTTTATTTTGATTCAATTATTTTATTATTATATTTTGTTATATATATATCTTTTTTTAAATGTGTGTGAAAAAAATAAATACATTTTATTTTGATTAATTTAATTGATCATTTATTGTATTGCTCAAATAATATTTTGGATAGCTCTCCTGAATTACTGGGGACTTATTCTTAGTACAAACATCTGAGAAGCAAAAGACTTTAATTTCTATTTAAAAGTCTATATTAGAGACATTGCATTTATGTGTGTGTGTGTGTGTGTCGCTCTAGCGGAGCGTAACCCTTATACTGAGGTGTATCCAGAGATGTGGGTGGAGCCTGAGGCTGCTGCGTACACAGCTCCGCCCCCTGCCAAGAAACCCAGGAAGAACAGTGTTGAGAAACCCAAAATCAAAGAGATTATAGATGAAGGAACCCGAGGTATCGCAAACACACACATGTGCCGAAGCAAACTGTCTTCACATTTCATGGCGATTGTTAACGCGTGTTTTGTTTTCCTCAGAGAGACTCGTGTATGAAGTCAGGCAGAAGTGTCGCAATATCGAAGGTGAGTTTGGTTTTGAATGTGACCTTTGACCCCTGGACGTTTGCTCCTTTTAAACAAAACTGACCTGAAACATAACAACCAGTTTAGTGACACTGTTTAGCATAGATGTGGGCATCATCAATACTTTGCTTCTACATCAAAATAATTATCTATGCATATTCATGAGTATTGTAGTAAACCACCAGTATTAGGACATTAGAACTGCATTTTGATACCACAAACCTCCTTACAGGAATACACAAGGGCTAGTGCTCAATATTATCATTACAAATACAGTATATGCTTGAGTGTGAATATATGTATTTTTAAAAGCTAAGAAATGTAATAAAATATCTTAATTTTTGGAATTCAGTCAGGAAATAAATCCTGCTTGATAGTACTTCTGGTTCATTTATCACATAAGTAACAGAAAGTCACATTGCATTGTGGGATACAATATATATATATATATGTATATATAATATTGGCAAATGTAGTGAGTGCCATAGGACAAAATGTGCATAGTATCCATACAGCATAAATAATATACAGTAGCATGCTATTCCAAACATCATCATGGAGTCTTTTTGTGTGCAGATATCTGTATTTCCTGTGGAAGTCAGAATGTATCTCTTGAACATCCTCTGTTTATTGGAGCCATGTGCTCGAGCTGCAAGGTACACATGCACACATTTCCACCTGTCAATCAAGCCCATTCTGCCTTCTGATTGGTTCTGAGGTGGTTTTCTGTTCCCCTGCAGAATTGCTTCCTGGAGTGTGCGTATCAGTACGACGATGACGGTTATCAGTCGTACTGCACCATCTGCTGTGGAGGAAGAGAAGTGCTCATGTGCGGGAACAACAACTGCTGCAGGTGTGTGTGTATGGCTTTTTTTATGTATCTTCTGCTATGTCCACATTGATCTGGATATATTTGAAAGCGGTGTTTTCGTTTCAAAGCGCTCTCTACACACAAAAAGTCAGCATGAAACAGAAGTTTTCTCCTGCATCTTCAAAAATGCCGTCTCAGTGTGGAAGAAAGTTTAAAACAGAGAAACGTGTTTTCAAATGTATCCGGATTAATGAGAGAGATCTGTGTGAATCAGCTTTGTGTGTGTGTGTTTGTGTAGATGTTTCTGCGTGGAGTGTGTGGATCTGCTGGTCGGGGCCGGCTCGGCACAGGCCGCTATCCGTGAAGACCCCTGGAACTGCTACATGTGTTGCAGCAGGAACGTGTCCGGGCTTCTGAGGCGCAGAGACGACTGGACCAAACGACTGCAGCTGTTCTTCGCCAACAACCACGACCAGGACTTCGTGAGTTCATCTTGATAAACAGGAAGATATCAGAATCAATGATGCAAACTTCTGCTGTAAAAAGACAGTAGTGTCAGTATTCTGTGTTGCTGGTACCAAAATGAATCAAATATTAAGACGATGATGTCATTATTCAGCTCATTTTAGTTCTCCTCATTCGTTCAAATGTATAATATTACTGTCCACCGAGTGTCTTTTAAATAACTTTAAAATAACTAATGGAAGTTAAAAAAGCAAAATCTGTTCATCTCTCTCCTCTCAGGAACCAACGAGGTTGTATTCTCCAGTAGCGGCAGAGAAGAGGCAGCCAATCAGAGTGCTCTCTTTGTTTGATGGCATCGCTACAGGTGAGATCACACCTGAAGACCTTAAAGGGATAGTTCACACAAAAATGAAAGTTATGTCATCATTTACTCTTTCTCATGTCGTTACAAACCTGTTAGACTTTCGTTCATCTTCAGAACACAAATGAAGATATTTTTGATGAAATCTGAGCGCTTTCTGTCCCTCCGTTGACAGATACACAACTAACACTTTGACGCTTCAAAAAGTTCATAAAGAGTTTGTAAAACTAATCCATATGAATTGAGAGGTTCAGTCCAAATCTTCTGAATAGACTTGGTCACTTTATATGATGAACAGATTGAATTTAGCCTTTTATTCACATATTAACATTGATCAGTGAACATTAACAGAAGCTCAACCTTAGAATCAACCAAGAACAAACCTCATTGGTTCTTGCTGAAGCTAAAACGTCCTGCGTTACACGAGGAAGAACCTCATTGGTTCTCACATGTCAAGCATGATTGAACACGAACATGATTGAGCGTCGTTTACCACAACTGATGTGTGAGTTGATGAATGTTTATATTTGAATAAAAAACTAAATTAAATCTGTTCATGGGCGTCGGAACCATTGGATATGGGTGGGACAAGACCCACCCACTTTTCAAGACCAATGATATTGGACCCACTCTTTTATCGTCTCTAATTTATTCAGCGCATTTGTCTGTTCGCGTTTCAGAGCGCCGTCAGTCAAATCCATTCCACTTGAGGAATGCCCTAATAAATTAAACTCCATTTCCGCTGAATCGCTACATTATATTTCTCAAAAATAAAAATAACTGCCCGTTTTACCCTTCCAGTCAAAACTGCGTTGCAAGCATCAGTAAGTTACCAGCTTTAAGTTATCATCGGGGTAATCCACGGATAGCTGTGCATTTAATACATGATGTGAAGCAGAGTTCAGTTTACTTGTTTAATTAAAAGGCACCAGAATAGGCCTACATGAAATGGCATTTACTCCAGGAAAAATTTTTTTAGGGGAGGACCCACCCACTTTTTTTTTGCTTCCGACGCCAATGAATCTGTTCATCATATAAAGTGATCGAGTCTCTTCAGAAAATTTGGACTGAACCTCTCAATTAATATGGATTAGTTTTACAATCGCTTTATGAATTTTTGAAGAGTCAGAGTGGTAGTTGTGTATCTGTCAACGGAGGGACAGAAAACTCTCAGATTTCATCAAAAAGATCTTCATTTGTGTTCTGAAGATGAACGAAAGTCTTGCAGGTTTGGGACGACACGAGAAAGAGTAAATTATTTTTTTTGGGCGAACTATCCCCTTAAGTGTACTAGAACCTAAAATTAACTGACATAAATAAATAAATGTTTTGAGTCATCTATGTCAATAGAATGTAACATTTAAAGTCCATTCACAACAATAAAAATATAACAACATTGCACAGATTTATTTATTTTTTTAATCAGTGAGCTATCCGTTTAATCAAACACACGTGTTATAGTGAACGTGTGTTTTTGCTGTCAGGGCTGCTGGTGCTGAAGGATCTGGGTATTCACGTGGAGCGGTATGTGGCGTCAGAGGTGTGTGAAGACTCCATCACGGTGGGGATCGTGCGACATCATGGACGGATCACATATGTGGGCGATGTCAGGAACGTCACACGCAAACATGTGAGCAAGTGTCTTTCTCTCCGTCTCGCACTCTTCTCTCCGGGACGCACTTCTGATGTCCCTCTCTGTCTCTGCAGATTCAGGAGTGGGGGCCGTTTGACCTGGTGATCGGTGGAAGTCCCTGTAATGATCTGTCCATCGTCAACCCTGCCAGGAAAGGCCTGTTCGGTACGACACCCAGTTCCAGATCCATTTCCTGCATCAAAACCACTGTATTTGTGTGTGTGTGTGTGTATTAGAGCTGCACTATTAATCTTTATTCATACGACCATCGATCTTATTAGTAAATTATAATGATTTGGCTTTGTCTATTAAACCTTTGACAAGTGTGATCACAGCAAATCTGCGTTTGAGCATTTATAGGTATGAAACAGCTTCACAAACAGTCTTTTCAACCACACAGTATCATTATTTCTGTCTTACAATCATTCAATTGATCACAGAAGTAGGATAAAAGGTTATAGTTCGGTCATAAACGCTGATGTTTACGGCAGCGATTAAATGATACAAAATCAAAATTCAAATTCAAATGAGCTTTATTGGCATGAATGTGTACAATAGCACAATATTGCCAAAGCAATAGACATATACAAACATATATGTAGATAAATAAAAGTAAACAATAAAAAAAAAAATATATATATATATATATATATATATATATCATACAATCAAAATAATAATTATTTGAAAATGTGTACAATTATTCATCCATCTAAAATCATTCACTTTGTCTCCACCTTCTGGTGTTACGATGTTTATTTGAAGTTGCTTTCAAATGGTGACTTTTTTTTAAAGCAACTTGCTTCAAATAATTATTGTATCAATTACATCATAACACCAGTAGGTTGGAGACAAGTGACTAAATCATTCAAGAGATTCATTCAAAAATGCTGATTCATCCAGTATTGAAACAAGTGACGTTTTTATGGGGGAGTCATTGAATGATTGACTTAAACCAATTTTTTTTTTTTATAAATAGGTTCAAATGAATAAAAAAAATTTTTAATAGACTGCTGGAATTAACTTTTTGTTAGAACTTCTAGTAAATTATGTTTTGTGTGGTTGTCTATTCAGAAGTGTGATTCTCAGTTTATACAGAATCCTGCAGCTCTAGTGTGTATTGATGCATTTGTGTTGTAGTAAGTGTGTGTGTGTGTGTGTGTGTTGTGCAGAGGGCACCGGGCGTCTGTTTTTTGAGTTCTACCGGCTGCTCCACGAAGCGAGACCCAAAAACGGAGACGACCGACCGTTCTTCTGGCTGTTTGAAAATGTCGTTGCCATGGGAGTCAGTGACAAAAGAGACATTTCACGCTTTCTGGAGGTGTGTTTATACACCCACACACACATACATTCATGCCTAAAGGGAATCGTGTGCTACTCATCAGCTCTTGTGGTGGTGCATGTAACAGTCTTTATGTACAGTGAGCACAAAATGGATTTGGACAATGAAAAATTTGTTGAACACAAAGTACTAGTAAATACTTTTTAATCTTAATTTTCAACATGAATCTATTGTTTGTAATCTATTGTAACTGACTTATTTGTATTGAAGTGGGATGTGGGTAAGTTTAGGGACAGGTGTGATGGTACGGGTAGGTTTAAGGGTGGGTTGATGGGAAAGGAATCACATGCAGGTATTTTTTAAATACGAGTACTATGTAAAAACGTGTGTACAATATAAGTGCATTGTATCAAACAGTCAATTTAAATGTTAGTTCATAGTAGAATTTGATCTAATGCAGTTACATTCAGGCAACTAATATTGATCATTATTTTATTTCCTATTGACAAGTGTTTTTAAATCAATTGTTTTCATCAATTCACAATTCAGTTTTAATCACACAGACAACTCCATGATCATGTGACTACAATATGATTATTTATTTTTTAATTATTTATTTATTTATGTCAGTTAACAAAATTGTTTTTAAATCAATCTTTTTTTTTCATTAAAATTTCATGTTTAATTTTTTTTTACATTTAGGCAAGTATATCCAAATCCATTTTGGAGTCACAATATATATAACTATTTTCAACATTGATGATAATCAGAAATGTTTCTTGAGCAGAAAATCAGCATATTAGAATGATTTCTGAAGGATCATGTGACACTGAAGACAGGAGTAATGATGCGGAAAATTCAGGAATAAATTCGAAATATATTCACACTGAAGCCAGTTATTTTAAATTGTTATAATATTTCATTGTATTTGTGATCAAATAAATGCAGCCTTGGTGAGCAGAAGAGACTGCTTTCAAAAAGGCCTGTGAAAACGGTTTAATGAATTTAGTAAAGAATGCATGTACTTTTCTGAAATTCCTCATATAAAATATATCTATCTATCTCTGTTCTTCCAGTGTAATCCAGTAATGATCGACGCTAAGGAGGTGTCGGCCGCACACAGAGCTCGATACTTCTGGGGAAACTTACCTGGAATGAACCGGTACATCTACAGTATGAGTGAGATTAGCTGTTATTGGTGGTGTTTAAATGAAAAACAATATGAGAACAAACTTTCTCTCTCTTTCAGGCCACTGACTGCCATGATAAATGATAAACTCGACCTGCAAGACTGTCTGGAACACGGACGCACAGCGAAGGTTTGTTTGTTTTAATATAGCCAAGTCAAGTCAACTTTATTTATATAGCGCTTAATACTAGGGATGGGCAACAATTAATCGCATATGTTTCCATAATATATGTGTGTGTAGTGTGTATAATTATCTTGTATATATAAATACACACATATGCATGTATATATTTAAGAATGATTTGCATGTATATACTGTATACATATTTATACATAATATATTAATAACACATTTTTATTAAATATATACATGCATGTGTGTGTATTTATATATACAAAATAATTATACACACTACACACACATAAATTATGGAAACACAAACTTTTATTGTGGATGCGATTAATCGTTGCCCATCCCTACTTTACACAATACAGATTTTTTCAAAGCATCTTTACAGAGGTAACAGGAAACAGCAGCTCTAGTCATGTTCAGTTCAAGTCAGTTTTTGAAGATCATCAATTATTAAATGAGTTCATTTCATCTATGAAGCAGTTCTGCAGAAAGCAGAGATGTCATCGTCCAGCTCAGTTCAGTTCTCATACAGCAGCGTCAGTACAGTCAGATCAATAATATTGTTGAATATTAAAAGGTTAGTTCACCCAAAAATGAAAATTCTGTCAGTAATTACTCACCCTCATGTTGTTCCAACCCCGTAAGACTTTCGTTCATCTTCGGAACACGAATTAAGATATTTTTGATTAAATCTGAGAGCTGGATCACTCCTCCATAGGCTTCTAGGGGATTGAAACTTGTTCCCCCGAAAAGTTATTAAAGACATCGTAAAAATAGTCCAAGTGACTACAGTGGCTCAATCTTCAGTTTATCAAGCGACGAGAATATTTTTTGTGCGCAAAAACAAACAAAAATAACGACTTTATTTCAACTATTCATTTCCTTCTCTGTTGGCCTCTAGTCCGTTACCGTAGTGTGATAGCGTAGGGATACGTCACACGCAGGCTCCCTATTGGCCGACGCTGGTCATGTGTGTGATGCGTGTGACGTCCACCACAGAAGCGATACGCAGTTTTACTACGTCGAGGCCGACCGAGATGGAAATGAATAGTTGAATAAAGTCGATATTTTAGTTTTTTTTTCGCACAAAAAGTATTCTCGTCGCTTGATAAACTGAAGATTGAGCCACTGTCGTCACTTGGACTATTTTAACGATGTCTTTAATGACTTTTCGGGAGAACAAGTTTCAATCCCCTAGAAGCCTATGGAGGAGTGATCCAGCTCTCAGATTTAATCAAAAATATCTTAATTCGTGTTCCGAAGATGAACGAAAGTCTTACGGGTTTGGAACAACATGAGGGTGAGTAATTACTGACAGAATTTTCATTTTTGGGTGAACTAACCCTTTAAGTGTCCCCAACTAAGCAAGCCAGAGGCGACAGTGGCAAGGAACCCAAACTCCCATCAGGTGACAGAATGGAGACAAAACCTTGGGAGAAACCACCAGTTCTCCTCTGGCCAACGAACAAACACGGTGTGATTATGATTATTATACATGAAACGATCATGATTTCAATATGAATTGTTCAGGATAGTTTGTAACTATTCAGATCATTTGTTTTCAAATTATTATTGACTGTATCCAGACATGATTTCACATGGAGGGCTTGTTTAAGGTACAGATATTTCAGATTGACGCCCCTAAACGTCGCATAAAAACAAAGCAGACAGTGATTGGTTATTGTCCATGTCAATCAGACATTCCCTTCTCCTGTGAGTGTTGTTCTTGGCCCATGACAGTAGACCTGCTACGTGACACTAGGTTTGGGTGGCCATCAGGGAAGTGATTTACTCTTGTACTGGCTTTGTTTTTCAGTTCGGCAAAGTGCGAACCATCACGACCCGTTCCAACTCAATAAAACAAGGAAAAGACCAGCACTACCCCGTCTATATGAACAATAAAGAGGATATCCTGTGGTGCACAGAGATGGAGAGGTGAGGGCCGTCACATGACCTGTGCTTACAATATTTCATCCCAAAGTCGAAAGGAAAAAAAGAAAGTATAAAATAAAGCATATTTCAGTTCGGAGATTTTTTACAGCGTGACACTTATGCATACTTTTCCTAAATTCTCATATCCATCCTTTTAAATGGTAGAATACTTGCAATACTTAAAAGTACTGTCTTTTATTTGTTGAAGGTAATAAAAAAAACTACTGTTTAACTTTATCATTGATAATAATGTTGAATAATTTTTTTTTATAATTTTAGTAGATTTAATAATTTAAATAATAAGTAATTTAATGATAAAATTATAATAATGATGGTAGTAATAATAATACTAATAAAAAAATAAGTCTGCATTTTGGAGTCACTGTACGTTTATTTATATCAATATATATTTTTTGAAGAAATACATTTCTTCATCAAGGACACTTTAGATTAAAAGTGACAGTAAAGACATTTATAATGTTAAAAAAGATTTCGGTTTCAGATAAATGTTTCTTTTGAACATTCTGTTTATCAAAGAATCCTGAAAAAAAAACTTTACATTTATAAAATATTCATAAATAATTTTAGCATTGTTGTACTTTTTTATTTGTTGTTAATGATAAAAAATTAAATGTAAATATTACAATAATCCAGTGAAAAAAACAACAACTCTATTAAATTTTCAATGAGAAATAAAAATTTATAATTTTAGTAATTTTAATACTGAATAATTATGAATAAAATAATAATTGCATAATAATGCAAACATTATTGCCATAAAATAATAATATGATTATGAAATAATATATAATTAAAAGTCATAAAAATGTCACAATACAAAAAAAAATTTTTTAATAGTCCTACCAATAGGCTTAATGTGTGGGTAAAATCACTCCTTTGTGCATTTCAGAGTGTTCGGCTTCCCTGTCCATTACACTGACGTGTCCAACATGAGTCGACTCGCCAGGCAAAGGCTTCTGGGAAGGTCATGGAGCGTGCCTGTGATCCGCCACCTCTTCGCTCCGCTGAAGGAATACTTCGCCTGTTTCTGAAGCTCCGCCTCTCTTCTTCCTTTCCTTTCCAATAAGCTCCGCCTTCTTGTGTTCTTCATGTTTGCTCGTGGACTGTGAACGGCTGGTGCTATCCTAAGATTAATATTCAACCCACTAGACAGCCACACTTCACATATTTATTTATAACTCCACATTTTTGATTTTCTTGTATTTTATTGTCCGACGTTTCCATTTTTTTTTTGGTCATGTTTCAACTGTGACAACTCTTTCTCTCTCACGTAACTGACAGAGACAAAATGTGAGCGAGTTTGCAAGTGTATGTTTGTCCGAGTGTGAAAATATAGAGCACAAACCGCTGGTTAAGTAGTGTGAAACAGAAGCAGGCGCTCCTGTTCCCCGACCCCGAATCTGATGTTGCAGCGTGAAATAACTAGGAAAGATGTGGCAGCTTTCAAGCGTCGAGTCATTGTTCTGTCCTCACTGGAAGCGAAATGCTGCAGTGATACACATTCGATGTTTTATGTATCTCAAGGAAAATATGTGCAGGTCATGTTTCTCCCCAATATCAAAAAGAAAAAAATAGAAATTACACACGGCATCATGATTTTTATGACAATTGAACATCCCCTCCCCAAATTTTTTTTCATCCATTATTTCCAAAACAATTTCCCACATTTCATTATTGTAATCCAATATATATATATATATAAAGCATTTTTTTAAGTTACTCACTAAGAGTCAAAATTGAGAATAAGAAATATTCTCTTATGAATATAAGAGAGGGGGGGGATGTTATAAAAACAAATTTAAATACAATTTTAGATGTTATTTTGGATGAAATCTGACCTCAGACATATTTACATGAGATTGATTAAGCCAGTCCATCTATAGAAATCAGCTAGTTTGGACAAAGTGTCATATTAACATTATCACTTTGACGCTTTATCACATCATGCCTGGTTAGGACACGTGTAACATCTACACAAACATAATTTTCCTGTGAGAGAGAAGATGTGCTTGAAGAATCAACAATACACTGTTTACAGGTTACGCTCTTAACATGGTACTACTAAACTACAGTAACTATTCACACACAACTCCACTAACTCAACTATGGTGCTCTGTCTCTCTCTTTGTGTCTCCCTGTCTCTCTCAGCAATACAAACGCAGCACACAGTCCCGTATGATGCCTTTCTGCTGGAGCCTATAGGGCACATACAGTGAGAGAGCTGTCACGTCACACACACACACACACACACACATGCATGCTGAGAGCTGTTACACACTCAGACACATCAATGTAGAAGGATAGTTCAAAACGATATTACTCACCCTCACCGAAGAGAAAGTCATACAGGTTTGTGATGACACAGGGGTAAGTAAAGATGACAGTTTCTTACTCCTTTGTGAGAGAAGTTTATTTACTATTTTTCTGTTGTCTGATGCAATATTCCGCCAGCAGACAGAAGCTGAACTTCCGCATGGACTTATTTGCATCCGACTCTGCCAGATCTTGCCGTTTTCCCTCCGCACACCAGTGTCCAGACACCGGTGTTCGTGTGTGTTCAGTCAGGTATCAGGGATGTTGTGTAGTTTTATCTCCTGCGTGTGTTTCGGTGCAGGAACTCCATGGTGCGGCTTCATGGTGCTTCGTTCTCGCTCTCTCCTGACTCGTGTTCTGCTCCCGGTTCACGTTCACACCGCAGTCGCATGATTTTTGAAGGTAGTGTTTCATCTTCCAACTGAGACACTTTCTTATTGCACTTTTTTTTTTGCCCTGTGATTTCAGTGTGAACAGACTGGTTCATGCAATTTTTAACAAACACTACTGGTCAAAAGTTTGAGGTCAGTAATTATATAAAAAAAAATTTAAGTACATTTATTCAAGAATTATTCATTATTCAGCAAGGATGCATTTAATAGGTGAATAGTGACATTAAAGTCGTTTATAATGTTACAAAAGATTCTATTTCAAATAAACGTTGGTCTTTTGTATGTTCTATTCATCAAGAAAATTGTGAAAAAAACATGCATCACGGTTTCCACAAAAATATGAAGCAGCACAACTCCACATAATCAGAAATGTTTCTTGTGCAGCAAATCATATTAGAATGATTTCTGAAGGGTCATGAGACACTGAAGACTGGAGTAATGATGCTGAAAATTCATTAAAACATATTCAAATGGAAACCAGTTCTTTTAAATTGTAATAATATTTCACAATATCACAATATAATATTTATCTATCAAATAAACGAAGCCTGACTTTCTTCAAACTTTTGAATAGTAGTGTAGTTGCACACCTCACCTAACGTAATTTAAATTGCCATAAATTAAAATGTTTTGTAAATTCTACTATATTAGTAATATTTACAATATTACAATAATTCAATATCTTTTTTTTATATAAAATATAACGAGGCCTTAAAGTCTGAGGCCAAATTGGATTCAAATTGTAATCTAAACATTTAGGATTTCAAATATTGACAAAATGAATGAACAAAACAATGTGTTGCGGTGTGAACGTAGCCTTTCTCTCTCTCGTGCTGAACTGCGTACGGACTAGCATTGTGTTCCTACCGTTCTGGTTTTTGATAGTCTGATACATTCAGTGCTCCTTGCTCGGGATTCTGGGAAAGTGGCCCATCTGTGTGATGTCATAAAAGCTGGTCACATGGTGCTCCCAGAACCCAGAGTCCTATTCTGGTGCAATCGGAGAGTTCACACTTGGATTACGTGCAAACTGGATTACTGTACAACTCTACTACATGTGCTGTTTTATAATCCTGTTTCAGATCTGAAGTAAACAGGACTCTGGTGCTCACAGAGATGTGCTTCGAAACCGAGGATTTTTGTATGAATTTGATTAATTGCATTGGCCCTCGCTGGAGGGTAGAGTTTATACAGATCACATTTCAACCCGGAAAGGAAACTTTTTTGGTTCCTCTAATCAAACTAGCACATTAGACTACTTGTTATTCGAGGGTTGCTAATTTCTTTGAACTTTTGGCTGACATGTTGAAAGCCAGTCGACCAACTCATTACCTGAAAGACAGTTTTATTTTTTTGCAGTTTAAATTCAGATTCAAACCTGAATGGTAATATCACAGTTGATGTTGAAATATGCTTATGGCCCACAGGTTATAGTAAACTTCTGCTTTAGCTCACGCTCAGAAACCGATCTTAAAGGAAAACATCCTGCCTTTTAGATGTTTGAAGTTATTGGATTGTTGTTTGATGATAATAATAATTCACTTTGGGCAAATGTGATTCAAAACACTTTATTTCAGTCCATTTTTGTCGTAACTTGAGCGAATAAGTGTCTAGTACTCTAATTTTAACAAAAAAGTCGGCTTATTCTGTCTAGAAATGCCTCGCAGAGATAACGCAGACAATTTTAGTTGCCCAAAAGGCGAATTTAATCTTAACCCCGTTTAAACCATTTTCTGACATAATTTGCTCCAATATCATTTAGCGTGTTCACACTTGTAGTTCTCTTGGTGCTTTTGGTCCAAAAGAGAAAATGATGTATTTAGTCCTGGTTCACATAGCATTCACAATGTCATTTTTAAGACCGAACCTAAAGACTCCAAACAAAAAGACGTCTTTTATGACATATATTTTGCAAACTTACCGGAACATCCAAAACAATGCTGTGTTCTGGGATAAATGCGCTCATATGATGGTATTTTTGACCAGCTGAACTCCTGAAGAGCTTATAAAATCTGTAAAGGAGTCAAAACAGCGTCAGGAATCCCTCCGTCACACACACACACACACACACACAGATCTGCAGCGAGGAGACGCGGTTCTGATGTCTGTACTGAACTGTGATGGGCAACATCGCGACTATGATGAGAAAAACAGGCATGCTTGTGCATTCTGTCCTTTTTAGGGTCACATCTTGTGACATGTCCAGTTTTGGGTTCGTTTACATGACTTTGGTCCATGTTGTTCATATTTCAGTCGAACCGCACCAGAGTTTGTTTGGAAGCGGATCGAGTCCCGTGTTTTCAGCGTCTCCGGTCCGCTTGTTCGGTGCACCGGTGTTCAGATTGCAGCGTTCACACTTCTTCAAATGAACCGCACTAACAGAGCCATCACACCAGAGTTCGTTTTAATCGAATCAAAGAGTTCAAGAGGTTGAAAGCGAGCATCTAAAATGCAGGATGTTCTCCTATAAAGGTTGGCTTGGTAGGATCCGACTCCTTTAGCAGGATCTTTGTGGCACTGTGCTGGGTCGAACCGCTCGTAGCCTTAGAGTCTGTTTGTGTTCGTTTGGTGAAGGCTGGTGAATCTCGTCGTAACGCAACGTGAGGTTTGATTGTTATTAGTCGAGACTTCAGTGGTAAATGAATTGTACATAGATAAGTTTGCCTCTTTTTTTAGAAATTTATTACATTTTGTGTGCGTGGTGTTTTTGAATTCTTTTAGAGTAATTCTGCCGTGATTATTGGCTAGTGTATGATTATATGCATGGCTGTTATAATAAAGGGGTGGAGCTGTGAGTCAGAGATGGCCGTGTCCAATAAATGCAATGACCAGAGAATTCTTTTCTATTTATGAACCCGTGTGGGTGTGGGGAAGATGATTGACAGGTGATGCGTCCGTTCGAGAGCCGACCAGTAAGCCTGTTGTCAGCTTTAAAGAAGGCGGGGGTCTTGCGCGTGAGGTTATTTTAGGAATAATATTTCAAAGCAGAGAGAACGTGAGGAGGGTTGTTTCAAAAAGGTGCTATACATTATTCTTAAATGATAATCTAGAAAAGAATGACGTGAAACTATATCGTTGAGAAGTGACTTGGTCTTGACAATGACTGTTTTTATGTTGTGTAGTCTTGAAAAAGCACTATTATTTTACTCTTTTATGAATATATTAACAAAAGGCATTTTAACTTTGTACTTGATGAAAATGTAAAAGTAAAAAAGACGAATAAAAATGTACAGATTCATGTGTTTTAGCCTAGACATTACTGTAGTATGTGCCTCTCAGTAAAAAAACATTCATTCATACTGTATTCACATGCTGCCTTCAGGTCTAGGAACGATCGTATTTACGAGTCGAGCCGTCAAATTACCGCCAATTAAGGGTGGGAAACTGGATTTTCTCACATTTTTGAGTTTCATGTCAGTTAATCAATCTTATTGGTCATAATTTGGTTTTCATTGCGATTGTTGGCCGCATTTAGTCCAATTCACTGAACTGTCGAAGAAAACTAGCTATTAAATGGGTTGGTTTATGGGGAAACAAAATCCAATTTTTCATCATTCCCTGCACTTAATGCACATCTTTTACCCTTCATTTTCTGCTAAAAAGCTTCTTGTGTTTGTCAGGAAGTTAAATATGAAATACATTTTATTCCGATCACTTAAAAAAGCATTTCAAATTGACTTTCGAACTCGTAAGTAGGAGCTTCCCCGGAAGACTTAAAGGCAGCATTACTGTACACTGTTACCTAACTGCTTGGAAGTGATGGCAAAACTACATTACCCAACATTCCCTTCTACAAACTCCCTCCATGTACTCTTGCTAAGGTCAGACTATAATGTTTTTTTTATGATTGTTGTTTCCTCAATATTTATTGCCCTACAGCCTCGTCCATCTGATCAGTCCACAGGTCTCTCTCTCTCTCTTACTTCCTTTCTTCATCCGCTGTAATACTCATTTAGCCTCACTCTCCCTCTCTCTCTCGGTGTGGCTGTAGTTCTGTTGTGTTTCGATGGTCTTTGGAGTGTTATAGTAGCAGCTCATCCTTCCATAATTCTCTCTGTACGCAGTGAAAGGAGAGACGGCCGGATAGCGGCTCCTTTCCTGTGCACTTGTGCTGGGGAACACTTGAATTAAATGTACTGTTTTTGTGCTAAAATCACCCTTGTCGTGTCTTTCTTATGGTGTGAGTGAAGATCATTAACATCACGCTGCTTACCTTGAATGAAGTGAACCTGATGTCACACTTACCGACTGTTTTTGGTCATGTTATACATATATAACAAACATAATTATGTGTACACCTTCCACGCCCCTATGCGATTAATTCAGATTTGCAAGGAACTATAACCTATTTTAAAAGTGAAAGACTTTGCTAGATTTATTATGTTAATAATTGTGGGAATGCATATCAGTCTTCAAAATGTGTCCATAACAACAGGGAATATTGTTTTATCAGTGACACTGCTGGCACCATATGGTCACAATAGCTTTCAGAGTGTATCATGTGATGTTCATCACCTCCCTGAGGAACCTGCTTTTCTTGAGTTTCGTTTCTCACAAACAGACCATCATTCACATTCACGACTATCCGAGGATCACGGTCATCATCAAAATGTGGATATGGATCATGTTGGTGATTTGGATAATTTTTTTCCTGGATGGTAAACAATTTTAGACTCGTATAACTAACAATGAGCAATAGGCCTACATTTGCTACACTATTTATTAAACTTTAAATTGCTACAGTATTTATTTATTAATCTTTTATTTTTTGTTAGTTAAAAAAAAAAATACAACTCTTTATTTCCTAGTTCATGTTAGCTCATGCAAGTCCATTAAAAAATATCACAAAAATACAACTTTTGATTTAATAATGCATTAGTTGGCTAGATGTTGTAAATAACATTAAGATTACTAAATGCATTTTTTTATTGTTAGTTCCTGTTAGTTAGTTAATGTAAACAACTGGAACCTTATTTGTTACTGAAATTGCATTTCCACCTTTCATAATTACATAGTAATATAATAGCCTATATACTTATTAGGCCTTATAAAACATTTTCGGTTAGACTTTATTTTAAGGTGTCATTGTTACAGTGTAAATAAATATTTAAGTACTGATTAATATTAATATACTACATGTACTTACAGGTTTGGTTGCTACTTAAAAGTAGATTAGTTGCATTTTTACTGTTATTACTATGGTAAGCTAAACATGTAACCTGTGTAGTAACAAGGGCACTTTTAAATAGTGTAACTAACCACATTTTCTGATTTTTGTAACAGTATGGGATTTCTTTATCATTCACAGGAAAAGCAATTAACGAGTGTCGTTTGTTCCTTCAAACTTTGGCAACCGCGACGTGTCAGCTGTACCTGGCGCTCTTGCCTCTACGTCATGCCGCTCAACACTTCGCCAAAGCGGCCTGGAATATTTTAATCGAGCCATGTGTTAATGACTCTGATAACATGTTATCGACTACCGACGATGAAGAGCGCCTATTGTACCTTTTGCCGTATTTAGGTAAAGCGGCTGTTCATTACCTGGAGGGAGTGTGTTTGCTGTGGGAGTCTCTCTCTCAGTTGCTGGCAGTCGTGTCGTCTGTGTGTGTCGCTGTCAGACACGTCCTGCAGGGGGCGCTGTTTCTCATCGTGTCCACGGCGCGCTGGCTGCAACAGATGATGCTCTTTAAACAAGGCGACGTGGATGAATGGGTGAAAGAGCAGAATCAACAGAGAGAGCGGATAGAGAAACAAAGAAGACAAGTAGAGGAATACCTACACGCTGTTGATCCATTAACAGGAAAAGGGAGTAAAAAGTGGGGGAAACGCTGGGGGCGGACAGAAGTTGACAATTTCTTGAAAGGATAGTTCACCCAGAAATTGCATTTGATTTCTGTCTTAATTTATTCACACTTGTTTTCTTCTTCTATGGGACATAAAGGCAGATTTAAAATATAACCTATTTATTAACTGGATCAAACGATTCTGTGAAAAAAATAGTTCATAAATACAGTATGTTAAGTTGCAAGTTTTGATAAAAACCGGTTTACCGGTTGCTAACTAAATTTCTTCTTAAAGGGATAGTTCACCCAATCATGTTGTTCCAAACCTGTATGAGTTTCTTTCTTCTGTTGAACACAAAAGAAGACATTTTAAAGAATTGTGGTAAACAGCCAGTGATGACACCTATTGACAGGGACGTGCACAGGGGGGTTGCTCAGGTTGCCCGGGCAACTGCCCATTGCCCTTCTCTACTCACGTTGCCCTTCCGAGGGGGAAAATAAATAAATAGTCCAATAGATGCAGAATTTCAGTAGGCTTAGATAAAAGATCAAAACAAAAAACAAAAAAATCGCAAAGCCAATCCATTCGGGCACCGAAAGTGAAAGTCAGTGGGTTAAGGGCAAAACTCTGTTTCCGTGGCTGCAGCGCTGCACGCGACCGGTGAAGCAGTCGATCCTGTTCCCTACCCGAATTCGTGTTCCCTTTACGCAATCATAATACAAATCATGCGTAGTTGCCGAGTTACCATACGTACCATCAGAACTGAATACAAGCAAGAAGCACAACTGAATGTACGGGAAGCCAAAAGGTTAAAAAAGGATTGTATTTTTTCCCGAAATCTAAGCGTTTAATTATTTATTTGATTAGAAGCGAGTTTTCCCCCATCCGTCAATTCAATCCAGATTATTTATTTTCAAATTTAAAAAAATACAGAATAAAAAAATTAATAATCATTAAAAAAAAACAATAAACAATAATATGAGGAACTCTTTTTCTCATGTGTATTTTGGTGGCATTTAACACATTGTTAATACATTTTGTATACGATTTACAAAGTTGTATATCATAAACCTGTCATCTCTGACGTTTTGCAATCTTTATAAATAAGACCATAATATGAGGCATTGAGTTTGGACGTAAACACGGTCAGATAAGGCAATTTGTATGGGCAAAATTCAACTGAATATATTCAGACATAAAGCAAAAAAGTGTAAGATTAATTCAATTCACAGAAATATTAGTGGAGTGTGAGACTATTTTATTATGCTGCAGTGTAGCAAGACAATTAAATGTTTTTTTTCTTTTTTGTTGAAATGGCCCCTAATAGGCGGCTTCTCCTTTGAAGCTTTGCATGTTGTTTAGTATGTAAATTTGGAGAAACCTATCAGTGACTTGATAGGATATTGATAGGGATATTGATGTAGGGATTTTCATGACTCAAGTCATTTTTTTTCTGTGTTATTATTAGTAGTAGTTAAGGTGATTGCTGTATTTCAGTTTTTTACTTCTTTGTGTATATATATTTTAATAAAGACCCTGTTATTCTCAGTCCTTCATATAGCCCGTGAGTTGTTTTTTTGTGAGTTGCCCTTTTTTCAGGTCAGAGCAACTGCCCCTCAAAATTCCTGTGCACGTCCCTGCCTATTGACCTCCATAGTATGTTTTGTTCCTACTATGAAAGTCAATGGCTACTGTCAAATGTTTGATGATTACCAACATTCTTTCAAATATCTTCTTTTGTGTTCAACAGAGGAAACTCAAACAGGTTTGGAACAACATGAGTGGGATTTTCATTTTTGGTTAAACTATCCCTTTAACATATCTGTGTTTAAAGGATTTATGGTTGACTTTCAGACTTTTCTTTGAAGATACTTTATTTCATGTTTCTTTGCATCAATCGACAAATGAATGTACATAATCAAGGTTTTATTGCAATGATATCATAGAAAAATATATTTTAAAAAATAATATTTCATTAATGCAATTATTTGATTATCAAATTTAAAAACATTAAATTGCTTGATAAACATACTTAAAAGATAAGAATATCTTCATATTTTGCTGTTAAATACCATTATTTTCTGTATGATTTTCACAAAATTGAATAATAGGTATTGCCATAACAGTCCAAAATTGCTGAAGTTCTACATCTAGAGCTGCTACTCCAGGTTTACTCTGTGTTTGACACTAAAAACAAATATGATACTAATAATACTTATTAGCACTTCTACAATAAAAGATTCATAAGTTGCTGTTGTCCGATTCTTCTCATCACAGTCTGGCGTCTACACTGATTCGAGGGGTCCATCCATCATCTGTCATGAAGAAGACAAAGTGCAACACATTACACTACTCAACAGAGCAGATACACCCTTTAGTTTCCAACAAAACTACTGCAAAGCTTAAAGATTGTAGATCAGAACAAAAATCAATCAATCTTACTCAGCATGTCCCATATTCTCTTCACTGCAGATTTATTCACTCTAAACTCATTCTGGTCGTCGCTGAAACACAGAGAGATATGTCATTGTTATTAACTTAATTTCTGTGCTTATAAATCCAATTAATTTCTTAGATGTGTGTTGCATCTGTTTACACTTTAGTTTTGGTCACAGCAGCCATCCTGAGCAAAGCTGAGAGAACGTTCCTCTGTAGGTCAGATGATAAACCCTCATACGACTGAACATCACCTGAGGCAGAGACGTAACTTTACCTGAGAGACTGTAACATAATCATCAAGGTTATTTCACAAAAGTCTTCAACGGAAAATGACCCACACCTGAAATAAGGAGCTTCATAATGAAACTGCGGATGCTGGTTGAAAACATCTTCTCTCTGAATGTCTGCGAGCTCTCTTCACACAGGTACCTAAACACCACCTAAACACACTGATATCAGTGCTGACGTGTTCAACATCCTGTTACTCACCATTCGACATGGTGAACTGCCTGGACTATTGTGTAGATGACTACAATCACCTGGTAACTCTCAATAAAAGGCTGCAGAATGGCTCTGAGGAAGACGATGGTTTCCTGGCCGTTGTCTTTCACATAGACCTCTTCATCGGAGCGGCCAATCACACCAGACTGCTGTAGCAAAAAGCAGCCCTCCTCATAGTCCTGAGAGAAAGGCAGATGTTTAGATGGATGTCCTGTGTTCAACAGCTTCATTTAGACAATCAGACTCACCTGAACCGCTTGACCTGGAATGAAGACAAACTCATTGGAAAAGAGCTCCAGAAGGAACTTAAAATGATGAAAGACGTCATCTGGAAAGGAAACAAAATGGTTAAGTCTCAGTTTAGCTAAAAATAACAATTCATGTCCCCTCATGTCGTTCCAAACCTGATTTCTTTATTGTGTGGAACACAAAACATTAGTAGAAATGTACATGCTACTTTTTCCACAGTAAAAGTGAATGGGAGATCCAGAAAATGGCAAAAAAGTCATGTTTTTGAGTCATACAATAGCTTGTGAGAGTAACAGATTAATATTTAAAGCCCCAGTAAAACACACAGCATTATTCAATAAGGTGACGTAACTGCCACTTAAACAGGAAGACAGGGTGGGACATATCGATCAGCTCCTCCCCAATAGTGTTTCGTTTAGGCTATATCACAGCTCGTCCAGTGATTTAATATGAAACTGTTACTAAAGCAAAATAGTGAACATAGTCATGCTGAGGATGTGTAGTTTGAAAAGTGTGTAAGTTTTGTTGGTGCATGGCATCGATGATGTCTCTTCTACTTGACAGTGCATGTTTCTAATGCCGAGTCTGTATAACCGTTTCTCCTCCATCGTTTTAAAAATAGAGCATTCTGTCCAGAATTCTGATAAAAATCAGACCCTGGATTAAAAACAAACAGTATGCTTTCGACAGGTTTTATCCACTGTTCTTATCAAAAAAGTACTGAAAAGACAAATTAAATAAAGGTAGGCCCTATTTGGTAGACCTATTCAAAACAAGCACATCCTACCAGCCATTACGGCCCATTAACAGATTGTTTTGCTCACATATTCTACCAGCCAGCCGTTACTGACACATTGTTTAGCGATCTGACAGCAAGAGTTTGTATAGAAAATAGGCGCTAACCAGGACGCTAACGTCACCTACAGGAGCCCAGATCACCAATAATAGCCTTGCTAATGAGCTCGCTATTCACAACTTCACCAGGCGTGAAAAAGCCTCGGAATCTGAATTGAAAACAACGTTTACAAGCACACACATTTACAAAAAATAATGCACATAACAGGTTTGAATATTAAAGGCTGCCTAATATTTGTTAGAATATCATTCTTTTTATAAATATTCAAATTATATTCGAATAACGAAGTTCGGAGTCAAAGCCCTAATCTGTGCCGACTCGATGATGAAAAACGTACATTTTAATTTAATGGGGACTTTAAGTAGTTTATTCACTGAAAATCATCCCTTACAATTTGCATAGTTATATGAAATACATTTATGGTGCTTTTTTTTCATACATTTTAAAGCTTAAAGTTTGAAATCAGTTCTTGGAAATTGCTTAAAATATCAATGTTCCACAGAAGAAAACAATTTCTGCAATGAATAACAAGAGGGTGAGTAAAACATATGAAAACTTCCTGTGATACTCTTATAGGCTGCGTTCCAGTCCAAAATGTTCATGCCCTTCACTTGCTAACTTCCCTCTTTTTTTTTTTATAATTAATCTATCATAGAGTTGTTTGTGGTGGGGTAAATTAAACGCAATATGCGTTGACGTCACAATCGTGTTGCATTGTGGTATATGGAGCTGCCTGAAGTGTACATATGAAGTAGACTCGCTCTCTCTGTCAAAATTGAGGGAGCGAGGGACTGTCCATATAAACTTCACGAAGTGGAACGCACTTCAAAATGGCGGCAGGAATTCCCCCGAGGGGAAATGCTTAGGGAAGGTCGCAAGTGCGTGTCTAAAAGTGGACTGGAACGCAGCCATACTACTCACCTGTCCTGCTGCTTACAGCTGTTGTGATTGCAACTGCCACCATAGCTGGCCGTGTGAACACATGTACTGCTTGATTCCTGTAGGAGGCGCACATGAGCACAGCAGCAGCACGTCTGAACACGCCCTCCTCTTGAATGACAGGTCCTGGACCCGCCTCCTCCACTAAATAGACACGCCCCCTCTCACAGCGGACTACTGAGTGATGCAGGGTCATGCTCGATGACATCACTTCAGAATCCAAAACATGCTCTTCAAAACAAAAAGAGGGGGAGAATGGTGTGTTTTTCCACTTCACAGTTGCTAGGGTGTTGCAGGGTGGTCAAGTCTGAAGTTTCCAATCTTTTCCATTAAAAATATTGATATGACAAAAAAATCATTATTTTTGCTATGAAGAACTTATTTTTGTAATTAACAGGCCTTAAACAAGCATCTTTTCTTTCCTCAAGACTCAACACACAAATTTAAGAACTTTTATCCTGTTTATCCTGTGTGATTGCCATCGGAACAGCCCTCAATGGGGGTTTAGTTGTTTTCTGTCGATTCCAGTCACATGTTTGGCTTTAGTCCCAGAGTTAAAGAAACGTCTTAAGTTGTTCACAATACCTTGAAAGCTAAACTACTAAGAGAACCTTGGAAAGAGCTCATGAATATTCTAACCATACAGAAGTACAGAGCTCAAACTATATTGTGTAAGTGTTTTCTCTATGGACAGCATCTGCTGTTGATTTTATGGCAAAAAAATAATCACAATTTAACTGCTTCTATTGTTCTCATTTGTAAGTCGCTTTGGATAAAAGCGTCTGCTAAATGAATAGATGTAAAATGTAATCAAATTGTCCCTCAGTTTGTAAAAAGCCAAAATTGTGTTTAGAGTAATGTACTTACTGTACCACTGAAGTATTATGGGGCATTCCCGAGGGTATATTGTTGTCCTCCATACAAATATGTGTGTTTTTTGTGATGTAAAGTTGTCTAAACCATGCTTTTAGTATTGGGACAACTGTTAAAACAGTTTTTCAAACTTTTCTGTTATTTGCAGAAATTACTGCATTAACATGGCCAGAACAGGAGATGAAATATGAGATATAATTTTGCAGCACACTAGTCTCACATGTTTATGTGTAATGTTTACTTTAGGCAGACTTCCCCTGTAAGTGCCTTTCTTTAAAAACTGACAAATAAGACAAAATTACTTTCTATGCTAATTGACTGCATGCCACAGAAGCTGTCTGTAGAATGTGTCTGGCACTGAACAAACGATCTTCCTTTAAAGGAGCTGACTGTATGTTCTATTCAGGTTTTATTTATTGAATGCCATCTCTACATGTATCCTTACTGGGCCATCTGATGTGGGCTCCAAACTGCAGGGCGATTCTCCTCACCCAGAGGGTTTTGTTGGTCAGCAGGTCCAAATCAATGCCCTGGAGGTTCTGGAGGAGAACCACGACCATCAGGTTCCAGGCGCTCAGGACCGCATTTCTCTCCTGCAAACGGATGATCATGTGGGCTAGACCAGATACAAACTCCTGTGTCTCCTTATTGGGCTTCATGGGCAGGTCTCTGTTAATGGGACAGAAGAAAAAAACAGTGAAGTGAAATACTGTTTTAAGGCCGGCTGGATCGATCCAATGGCGGTATTCGATCAGGTCTCTGCGCGTGTCTTTCCTTTTATGCAACACAACAAGATTAAATGGAACACATTTTCTCATATGTATTACTCGTTATTTCATCTGACTCCATAAATGAAAAAGACATTTTTAGACAAAAATATAAATATAAAGCAAAACAAATATTTTTTTATACATTTATTATAATTCAGTGTAATTTTTTTATTTAATCATATTTTAATATTTTAAATGTAACTACATTATTCATAATAAATTAACCAGCACTTAAAGGGGTCATGACATTTAAAAAAAAATTTTTTTTTTATAATAACCGTTAGCCGTTAAATGACTGAACGCCAGTGGGCGGGGCCTATAGTGTGATGATGTATAGTTATTCGCTGTTGTCTTGCTCTGGAGGCAGGCATATGCAAAAACATTTGCCTGTGTGATGTCACAGATTACGCAATATCTAAACAAGCTGTTTTTGGAGCTTGATTAAATAAATGCGTTGTTTATGAGGAGGACATTTTAAGCTATGAAACTTGCAGGAAGTTTTAATGAAACAAAGACCAATGTCAAATGCACAAGGAAATTTTGATTCCTCTTTTAATAATTTATCACTGCATAAACCAGACTATTTAACATATTATTCTTTTTTTTTATTGTCACGTGTGTGTATATATATTACCTGGGTACCAGATTGTACTGCCTGCGGTTTATCTTTCCTTTGACCAGGTCTCTAACAGACACAGGGTTTCCAAAGCACACATGCATGCAGCCGTAATCCTCCTTCAGAACTGTCCTGGCCTTCAGCAAACCCTGCAGATCACAGCAAGAGCTCAGCACCCAGTTTATTCCTTCATATTTTGAAATGCATGAGACTTTGACTCGCTTTATCAGCTGTACCCCTGTGGTCTCTCTTGGTTTAGGCACACCCAGCAGCTCATGAGCGAGAAGCGACTCCTCCAACACACGCTCGTAACTGATGCTGATGGGGACCAGACTGATGTCAAACACCTCTCCTTTAAAAAAGGGCTCCAACACCATGTGCATCATTCCTGTGAGGATGCAAACAGAACTCAAGGACCAAGAACATTAAGAGCCTCATATTTCCAACTTACTATCTTAAATGTAATCTTACCTAGTTTTGGTGTGAGAGATTTCAGCGTTCTACTCCGTAATCCTTCAACATAAAACTCTAATGGAGCATATCCTGTCTGCAGAAAAACTGCTACTGTGAGTATCAGTGCTAACAAATACACTACCATTCAAAAGCTTGGGGTTCAGTAAGATATTTTTTATCTTTTATTCAGCAAGGATGGTTTCAATTGATGAAAAGTGACGGTAAAGACAATAATAATGTTACAAAAGATGCTGTTCTTACGAACTTTCTAGTAATGAAAGAATCCTGGAAAAATGAATCCCAGTACCCTATATATATATATATATATATATATATATATATATATATATATATATATATATACACACTCACCTAAAGGATTATTAGGAACACCTGTTCAATTTCTCATTCATGCAATTATCTAATCAACCAATCACATGGCAGTTGCTTCAATGCATTTAGGGGTGTGGTCCTGGTCAAGACAATCTCCTGAACTCCAAACTGTGTCAGAATGGGAAAGAAAGGTGATTTAAGCAATTTTGAGCATGGCATGGTTGTTGGTGCCAGACGGGCCGGTCTGAGTATTTCACAATCTGCTCAGTTACTGGGATTTTCACGCACAACTTTGACTGAAATAACCACTCGTCGTTACAACCGAGGTATGCAGCAAAGCATTTGTGAAGCCACAACACGCACAACCTTGAGGCGGATGGGCTACAACAGCAGAAGACCCCACCGGGTACCACTCATCTCCACAACAAATAGGAAAAAGAGGCTACAATTTGCAAGAGCTCACCAAAATTGGACAGTTGAAGACTGAAAAAATGTTGCCTGGTCTGATGAGTCTCGATTTCTGTTGAGACATTCAGATGGTAGAGTCAGAATTTGGCGTAAACAGAATGAGAACCTGAGATCCATCATGCCTTGTTACCACTGTGCAGGCTGGTGGTGGTGGTGTAATGGTGTGGGGGATGTTTTCTTGGCACATTTTAGGCCCCTTAATGCCAATTGGGCATTGTTTAAATGGCACGGCCTACCTGAGCATTGTTTCTGACCATGTCCATCCCTTTATGGCCACCATGGACCCATCCTCCTACTTCCAGCAGGATAATGCACCATGTCACAAAGCTCGAATCATTTCAAATTGGTTTCTTGAACATGACAATGAGTTCACTGTACTAAAATGGCCCCCACAGTCACCAGATCTCAACCCAATAGAGCATCTTTGGGATGTGGTGGAACGGGAGCTTTGTGCCCTGGATGTGCATCCCACAAATCTCCATCAACTGCAAGATGCTATCCTATCAATATGGGCCAACATATCTAAAGAATGCTTTCAGCACCTTGTTGAATCAATGCCATGTAGAATTAAGGCAGTTCTGAAGGCGAAAGGGGGTCAAACACAGTATTAGTATGGTGTTCCTAATAATCCTTTAGGTGAGTGTATATATCACGCAGCACAACGGTTTTCAACATTGATGACATTAAGAAATGTTTTTTGAGCAGCAAATCAGCATATTATAAAGATTTCTGAAGGATCATGTGACACTGAAGACTGGAGTAATGACGCTGAAAATTCAGCTTTGCATCACAGGAATAAATTACATTTTAAAATATATTCAAATATAAAACAGTTCTTTTAAGGTTTAATCATATTTCACAATATTACTGTTTCTACTGTATTTTTTGTTCAAATAAATGTATCTAAAAAAAAAAAAACTAAAATCATAAAAAATCTAAACTTTTGAATGGTTGTGTACAATAATTTCTTTTTTAAAAAAGGGGGAAAAAGAAATAATAAAGCATGCACTAAATTCTCACCCGCACAATTGTTTTGACATACTCAGACAGCACCGCCCAGTACAGCTTGTCTGAGCCAATGGCACGACGGATAAAGAACGCGCCTGACCGTCGAAACATCTCACCAATCAGCTTCATCCCCATCAGAGCTGTTAGAGAAATAAAGGTGGAGATTTGGAAGAAGGTGAGTAGAGAAATATTTTACTACCACAGCCTGAATACAAGTCCTCAAATCCATCTTTAATGATGCACGAAGCAGATTTGTGTTTATGTTTTGACATGACAGCGTTTAGTGGCCACTGTGAGGGGATGCCCATCTTACAGCTTTAAGTGTTAGTCATTTCAAACATTTGTCTAAAGTGTTGGGCATTACTTGGTGCACCTTTAAAATGAAAAAAATACATGATGTGACTGTGAGATTTGGCCACCAACAACTACAACAAAATTATGTAGATACTTGCGAATTCCGGCTGCAATGACGGGGAGAGAGAGGTCATAAGTGAACATGATGTAGGACAGAACAAGGAAGTCCATATAGCTTCTGTGATTGGGCATTAGGATGACGGGATGCTCCTGAATGGCCTGCTGGAGCTAAATGATAACAGAATTAGCATTTTTTTTTGTGATGCATTCCTTTTTAAAAAATAGAATTCCTTTTTAAAAGGACAGGTAAACACTAACACGTGTGAGTCCATCCTCGTTGACGTGTATGGAGCTGAACACGCTTTTAACAACTTTGGTCATTGCGAAGCCCAGCAGTCGAATGAATCCCAGCTGAAGGTTTTGACTCATCTCGTCCAGTAACGCAGACGCCTCCTCTAGAACTGCCTCACGCGGTTCATCGCACTCAACCACGATCTGTGAGCGTGAGCAAGAAACAGTGAACAAAAACTGCTATGACAACTACTGTATCTCACTGTTTCTCTCTCACCTCCTGTATGACGTAGCTCAGGTACTGGGATTCAAGCACCATCCTGTTCAGAGCGGCAGCTGAAATGGGTGTGGCTCCACGGTATGGCTGAGGGTTAAAGGTCCGCAAGGCGTGGCTTAAGTCATTGCTCCGCCTCCTCTCCTCCAAAATGTCAAAGAAGCCATCAGGTTCTGCACTCAGTGCTTCAGCACTCTAATACACACAATATTGCTTGTTCAATCAATAAGAAAGATAAATATTGTATTTATATATTGCATTGTATATTGTATTTTTGGTTACATTTAGGTTATGTGCAGTTTACGTACTTGAACGGCTAAAAATGAACATTATTTTGATAAAACGGATCAACTTTTTTATACGAAGACAAAACCGAATAAGAGTTTTCAAAAATGTTATTTGTCAACTTTTTTTTAACCTTTGTGAATCGATTTTAAAAAGTTACTCTGAGGTCCTTAAGGGACAAAAATGTCCATGTCAGAAAACTCTTTGGAGCAGACATGTAAAAAAAACAAAAGTTAAAAAAGTGACAAAAAGTTATAAGGGGTTTAAGTTTATAAAATGTATTTATGAACAATATTTTATATAAAACATATATTTGAACAGGGATCACAAAACCAGTCACAAGTAGCACGGGTATATTTGTGGCAATAGCCAACAATACATTGTATGGGTCAAAATTATTGATTTTTCTTTTATGCCAAAAATAATTAAGAAATATTAAGTAAAGATCATGTTCCATGAAGATATTTTGTAAATTTTCAACAGTAAATATATAAAACATTTATTTTTGTGAGTGAATACAGCACAATCACGAACATAAATGGACAACTTTAAAAGTGATTTTCTCAATGTTGCGATTTTTTTTGCCACCTCAGATTTCAGATTTTCGATAAATAGTTGTATCTCGGCCAAATATTGTCCTAATAAACCATACATCAATGGAAAGCTTATTTATTCAGCTTTCATGTGATGTATAAATCTCAATTTAAAAAAATTTACCCATGTGACTGGTTTTGTGGTCCAGAGAGTAGGGTTGCCAACTGTCCCGAATTAGCCCGGGACGTCCCGTATTTTGGACTTATTTTATTTGTCCCGTACGGGACCTCCCTTGTCCCGATTAAATAGACTGCTACGCTAATCAAACCACTGACTGATACAACACCAACACGACACTTGAGAATGATCACGACACCGGTCATCATCCAATCACAGCCCACACTCACGCGCATCAGAGCATACGAATAACAAACTCTAAACTGAGAATTAATTATTCTTTTGGGAAATATTGTTTGATTTGCGAACAGAATCCTCTGCTGACTGGTCGGTCTTTTTTTGACAAAAGCTTTTGTAACATTATAAATGTCTACTGTCACTTTTGATTACTTGAATGCGTCCTTGCTGAATAAAAGTAGACTATTACTTACTTTAGTTTCTTTAAAATGTAGTGTATAATGTTACAAAAGCTTTCTATTTCAGATAAATGCTATTATTTTGAACTATGGTTTGTGTGTAATGTGACTTTTTTGTGTGATCTTAAAATTCGTCTTAGAATTAAATTTGTACATAAATAGGTTAAGCAAAACAAATGTGTTTATTATGTCTGAGAAAATTTTAAACACATACGAACCTGAAATTACATATACTGTGTGATACAGTACAAAGATTTTGAGTGTCCCTTATTTTCCTGTAAAGAACAACAATTGTCCCACATTTTTCTTCTCTGAAGTTGGCAACCCTAGTCCAGAGTCACATATTTAATAAAAATATGTTGAACTCAAAAACTGCTAGAACATCAAAGCTATAAATATAACCAAGTTGTGTTACAAATTTGAGGTTGATATCTCACAAAATAAGCTTTCAGTAAGATTATGTTTGGGCGCAGTACCAAATTTTCCCCATTAAAGGTCCAGCAAAGCACCCACACAGTGGTTGGATTTATGATTTTCAGTGTTTTTCTCCACACACATCTGGTTTACTATCTTTGTGGGGACTCTCCACAGACGTAATGGGTTTTATACTGTAAAAACTGTATATTATCTCCCCTTACACTAACCCTACCCCTAAACCGATCCATCACAGAAAACTGCATTTTTACATTTTGAACAAAAAAAAAACCAACAACAAAAACTCATTCTGTATGATTTATAAGCTTTGTGGGACCTCAATTTACTGTCGGCCCCCACGGTGACAATAGTCCCCATGATGAGTCAGTGTGATCTAGGTTTCAATGGAGACATTAAGGTCCTAAGTGTAGCAATTTCTGTGTAGGCCTACCTAGTGTAAAATAGATGGGGGTTAAATAGTAAAATTTCCAATAAAAATACACACGTGTGCCAAAATGTATGCAGTTGGCAATTGGCATTAACACAGGCAAAATTATCACCAAAAAAACTGAAAAAACCTAAAGTGTCCAAAATGACGCACAAGGGTTAAACAAATAAAGTATGATTATTCTCATTATTTTAACTTTGTTAATGGACTCACGATACACGAGCGAAAACCGTTAAACTGACTTCAGCGGCGCGAGCGATGGATTTTCTGGAGAACAGATTTTCTGAGGTAAACTACTTTTCCTTCACCACAAATTATAACAATAATCTCTAAAAACTGATAAAAGATTTACACAAATTATAAAATTATATATTTTTATTTGAGAAAGGTGAATTATTTTGAAGAAGCGCGTCCTGCGTAACGTTATTTATTTTATGCTAACGTTACGTTTGTAACGTTTACTATGTTGTTGTTTTTTGCTAGTTTTTTTCAATAAAGAAAGCGAAACAAAAACCCTTTTCACACCGACTTCATGCAGCAAAGCCACAAAAACATAAATAGATGGCTATTATAATCACCGAAGCTATGTAAGTTAACGTTACACTCCAAGCGTTCCTCATTGATTATAGTGCGAGACGAGCGATATAGTTTTGATGCGTTGTGTCTCTCTCAGTGTGTAACAGTTACACGGTATTATAATGCACGTCAGGAGTAAATATATACAAAGATAACTTAACATCAGACAGATCATGTTCATACCAATCGCTCCATGTCCCACGCAGAAGCAGGTGTTCTTCTCCCGCTCCTCTGGCATCAGAGTCAGGGACTGAACCCACCGACCAACACTCGGACCGGAGCCCAGAACCAATGAGCGCGCGCACCGCGGGAACGCCTCCTGTCGCGTGACCTGTTACCCCCAATAATCTCCAGCAATCTCTCAAAGATTATCAGTTTTTATTACACAAATGAACGAAGTAATACAATGAACATAAATTTTTACAAAAGATTTGAATGAAAGTATGGAAGTTTTTTCCTAACAAAATTCAAATGTTTAAAAATATAAAATAATAAATTAAAGTCTCAGAACATCTGCTCATATGTTAAATCAAATGCGCAAGTTATTAAATAATAAATCAAACTCTCAATATGGCTGCTCTAATGATAAATCAAATGCAATTTTATTTCCTCATTCGGGAAAGCATGAACCGTATCAATAATCAAATTAAAAGTCATTTGAATTTGAATTTTGTTAGGAAAAGACTTTCAAATGAATGAATGAATGCGATTTTATTATTGATGAGATTTAGCCAAGGCAAGGCAAGTTTATTAATAATATAGCACATTTCATATACTATGGTCATTCAAAGTGCTCTATACAGAAAGGAATTCAAATAATCACAAAATAAAAGCAAGGAAAATTAAAACAGTTATAAAAGGAATTAAAACACTTTAAAACTTTCATTTTGGCAGATCACATATGCCTTTGTGTTTTCACCTGTTTTAGCTCATTCTGATATTATGGTGAATCATTTCAGCACTGTATAAACTAGAAGGTAATAAACATGTACTGTTCAAACCTCAGAAATATTAATTTATCGATAAATTAAATAAATGCATTGAATTAAATAATGATGCGTTAAATGATGAATGACACGGTATATTTCCTGCAGTATTTTATTGAAGATCGAAACAGATGGATTTTCCTTCAAAGAAGAATCACCTGAGAATCTGAACAACTGCTCTTTCACTGAAAGAAAATCAGAAGAAAAAAACACCAAAAACTGCCTCTTTGAAACTAATAACTGAAAATAATTTTCAACAAAAGGGCAAAGGAAAAACATAGTTATATCATCAGCATCATGCTACATATATAGCATATATTTAAACTGAGTCTGTCTCATATCTAAATCTTTAAACCTCATTGAAACCATAATAAACTGGAAGAAACCCAAGCAGGGTTAAGATTATTCATTCATAAGAAAATATAACAGCATATCTTTCTTAATTTAACACATAAAGTGCTCGTTAAAAACATGTGAAGGCAGGAATATCAGAATACGACTGTAATATGACCGCAGGAGAACGTTTAAATAATCAGACAGATAAAATATTACTGAGTACCGGACCAAAAAGGTACCAAGTAAGAGTTCAATGATATCCATTCAAAAATAAAGAAATGTACCATATCCTATATTCTCTCCTTCACTGTTTTTTTATTTCTCAGAGAATAAAAGTCAATCTCACAGAAACTGTCAAGAAACGTCTGGGTCATATTGGTCATGTTGGTTTTTGGACCAATAACATTATAGTAAATAAATAAAGGTGGTTAATTGTCACAAAATGCTATATATATACTGTATATATATATATATATATATATATATATATATATATATTCATAAATATGCAAAATAATGATTTTGGAGTGAAATGTGACCTGGACAAAATTGTGTGAAATGTAACGTTATTCAGTTTCAATCATATATTAACAGATGTTTTTCAACACAAAGCTTGTGATCACAAGCAAAACTGAAAAGGTAAATGTAAAAAAGTTTAGTAAAATATACTATAAATCACAAATGCATTTTTTTCTGAGGTCCAGACCCACACATGAATTTTGCGAGTGATTTTCCTATGTTTGCACTGGGTCCAGTATGTTCAGTTGTGAGCGTGGACACGTGACGTCGTGAGTAGATCAGCGAGTGGTGTTGACGCTGCTCGCTATCTGCCCGTCCACGAGAGGGAGCTGTTCTCTCCAGAAGGTGAACTGGCTGAAGGTGTCACTGCAGGGGAAGTCACACGAACTACTGCGCTTCAGGAGCGGGAACACGTGATCCACCACCTCGCCCAGACGCACGTACCTGCACAGGTAAACCACAGCTGACACAGTTACTCACGTAAAGCATTTAATCATACAGACACACAGTCAGTAGCAGTGCTAACTGAGGGAGTAACTAATAAAAGCAGCAACACAGCTGTCTTAACTACATTTATCAGTAGCTGTTTTCAAAACAAAGTAGTTTTTCCAGAAATAGTTGTGGTGTTGTGTGTGCTACAGTGTTGTTTTTAGTCTGTGTAATGTGCGCACAGCTTTACAAACCAGCAAACTGGGGTAATAATCAAACATCTCATCTTAAGCGCTCTCTCTCATTGATTCTTTTTAGTGAACTGGTTTGTTTGGATGCTTTATTTACTGTAAATGAACCACTTCTAATAACATTTCACTGATTTATTTGTCTGGCAACGCAATGTATGCTAGGTTCTATTTATTCAGATTTGCATAATTTCCAACATTTTTGTGGACAGCATTTTATGCTGCGTTTGCATAATTGATTTATAATATTATTTATTATGTGTATGCTGTAATTTCATGATAACAACACGTGACGTTTTACTCTGTGCTGTTATGCGTTTATATGAAAACACTATCAACGCCTAAACGAATCTGCAGAGGTCATGTCATGTGGTACAAGTATGAGCTTTCAGAAAATTCCCAGATTACAAGTTGTAATTACGATCTCTACGAGGACATGAACACTTTTTACAAGTTGAAATATCGTAATTACGGTAACTTTACATAATTTCACCAGTATTCCACCAAAATAAAAGCTAGTGGATTTTAAATGTTGTAAGCGCAATGATTTAAACATTTGAAAGTAAAGAATTAAAGACATAAACTTTAGTATTGTAACTTGAAGTGTAAAATAAAGTTATTGTTATAATTATTATAATAATTTTTTACTTTGCAGTACAACTTGCAACAGTTTTTCTTTTATAATATATAATTGTTTTAATTAGTTAAAAACTAATAATAATAATTTAATATTTTTTAAAATAAAACAAAAAAATGACAAAACAAGATTAAATATTTTATGCTTACTTGAATGTCATGTGACCATTATCAGCATGTCATGTGACCATCATCAAAGAACCGTGAATATCCAAATGTGTCGTTAAATTGAAACTTAACTTAAAATCTCAGGGGTACTTTAAATATTTTATGTCTACTTTTTGTTAGTAGCTTCTAGTATAGATAACTTTTTTTTATTTTTTTTATTTATGAGTAGCTCGTATCTTGACAAAACCGTGTTAAACGGTTCCCCAAAGACTGGTCAGTAGTGTGTACTCACGATGAGATGTTGGTCTTGGCATGTTCCTGGATCAGTTCTCCTTTAGGATTGACAGTGAATATTCTGTTTAAGGGAACACCCACCTCCTTATAGGAAAACACATCCTACACACACACATTACAAAACACAGATTACAAAACTACACACATCACCTACAGGCATCTTTATTAGATATGGAAACCATTTTGACTGATAAGTTAGATAATAATTATGTTTATTATGGCTGATATGATGACCAATGAACCAATTTATTGCTAATTTCTTGCATTCTCATCGACTCTCCTGTTCACTCACGGTGTTTCTGTTCCCGAACGCTGCGTAGAAAGGCTCTGTGTTTGGGAGGAACAGATTCTTAATATCTGTCAAACACGCCACCTTGAACTTCTCCGGCCTCTTCTCTATCACCTCCCTGAAAAGCAGAGAGAGAGAGAGTGTGTATGTGCATATGTGTTTGTAGAGAGGAACATTTCAGACACCCTGCAGTGTCACTTAAATTTGTTATGAAGAGGTCCTTTATTTGTGTTTGGGTTTCAGACCAGCATAAATATAATCAATACTGTATGTCCAAGCAGAACAAATCCATACAATCTCAAAGTAAATCATGTATCGCAGGTTCTTTTGCTTAATTAAACAGGCTGAGGTTATTATCATTAACTAAAATTAAAACTATTAAAAAACATTTCGGTTAATTTACATAAAGCTGGAATAAACTATAATATAAATATTATTTGAAAAATTTTTATTAGAAATGTTTACTTGGCAATAAACTAAAAAAATAACAATTTATAAATTAATAAAAAAATAAAACTAAAACTGAAATAAAATCAAATTATAGCTAAATAGCCATATTTAAAAAAAAACATAAAAAATAATCAAAATGACAAAAAAATTAACTAAAATGAACATGGAAAAAAATATATAAAAAATAAAATCTAATTCAAAATAAAAATTGTAATAAAACTAAAATAAAATCTAAAATAACACTGAAACAGGGTAACTGCAATCTTCTTCAATTTATACATGCATTGAAACTAGTTTATGTACAATTATATCCATACATATAAATGATTGATATTGAATTTTGCTGATATAATTATAATGCGTTTATAGAAAGGCATTAAAAAAGATTATTGTGCCAATACTGGTCAAATATATATGTTGAATGTGTTAAATTAAAATAAGATGCAGTGTATCGTGTAACCAAAATACTGATTATATCCAGAAATAATATTTTATGCATAATGCGTTACTTTTGATTGTAAATATGCCCGAAATACACCGGGACCCTTATTTTGAAATGTATATGCTTAGGTTTACTACTTCCAGCTGCTCATTGAAAAAGATGAGGGAGATGCTGGCTGCGTCCAAAGCTTAAAATGCTGCCTTCAAATCCAAAGCACGTCCGAATCCAATGTAAGTGTCACTTCCTGTCTCCTGAGATACCTTCATATGATCGATTTTTGAAGGCAGCATAGATGTATCCCTCGCTGCCTTTGATATCCCACAATCCTGTGCGTCCCATTCTATGACAGTTAAGACGAAAAATAAAGATGGCGTCTGAAAGTTGCGGTTGTTGGTCAGTTTGTGTGTAAATGTACGTTTTTGACCAAGGTTTTGCTATTGTAGTAATTAAATATTTCACTAAAGCTCTCTCTATTTTGCTGTAGATCATTAAATCGGTACTCTGCCTCAGAAGTTAGTATCGTGAGGTAACTTTGTGTGTAAACGCTGCCTACAAAGTCATTGCCTGATAAGGCAGCGAGGCAACAAGTCAGCTACCAAAGTTCAGACGCAGCCGAAATATGCACTCTTACAAACATCTACAACATATTACAAAATAAAAACCATAAATGAAACATTGTCATAATTCATCAACAGTAGATCATAAGCAAAGAACTGTATTGATTGCGTATTGCTCTGAAGCCAGAACAGTACCGTGTGACAGTGACTTTGAACGTGCATTTATTTAATTAAATCATTGCCTTTTGAAGTTTAATAATCATATTAGGACATGTCGTGATTCCTGTTTTTCTATCCCCAAAATTTAAAAATTATATTTAAGAATTTTTTTATACTATTTAAGACTATTTATGACCTTACATTTGATCAAACTGAATTTAAGACATTTTTTAAGACTTGTAAGCAACCGCGGGATCCCTGTAAATATGTTTTTTAGTTTTAAGTGTTTTATTTTTAATTGAATACATGAGGATGGAATAAGCTTAATGGAAAAGCAAAATAAGTCAATGAGATGTCTTCAGATATATAGTGAATGAAGCAGTGTGTGTGAGTGTGTGTAATCACCTGTGCAGTGCTGAGAACAGGCTGCTGGGACTCAGTAAGACGGGTCCCTGTGGTAACATGGTTCCTCTCTCATTGACCCAGTGCAGGTAACCCCGAGTCATGTTAGCCATACCGATCGCCCTCGCTGAGCAATACAGAAACTTATAACCATTCCTGTAAAACATACACAAGTATTTCAATCTTCATCCTGATATATAGCAGAGAATCAGAGAAACAGTGGTGGTCTCTTACTGGCTGACGTTGTGATACAGACGTGCGATGCCCTGGTGGGTCCAGTCTTTACCCAGTGTGGGCAAAATATGCCCCAACTTATCTGACCTATGAAAGAAGAACATTAACGTAAAGCGATTTGATGTATTATTGTGTAAGATTACGATTATGTTCGTGATTATGCACCTGGTGATTGTGCCATCGATGTCTGAGATGATGATTTTATCATCCCAGTTCCACAGGTAGATGGTTCCCTCGCAGCGGCACGTGCCCTGATACTGAGTCGTCACGCTGAACACCACATCATTGAGACCGTCCTTTAGCTGCAGACTGACCTACAGCAGACAAACACACTCTGTCACAATCAGTGTTGGGGTGTGAGTGTGTGCAATTCACCATCTTCTAAACTGCCCCTTTCTCATGTGTAGTTTTGAAAAGTCGGATTCATTCTACTGAATCGGTTCATTCGAATAAGTCACTGATTCAAAATCTACAAGAAATTCCAAGTCTTATGTTTTAAAGCAAAATACTGCTGTTTATTACTGTTTTGGACTTAAATTTAATAATTTTTTTAGTAGGATTTAGTGTGGCATTAAATCTGTTCAAATGTACCAAAAGATAACTCATAACTAAACGCTCATTTTGAGCTTGTAAAAATCTTATTAAATTATAAAATAAATAATCATATGATTATTTTTTTCACCTGAAGTCCACATATAATGATAGTTCACCTAAACATAAAAACGATCTCATCATTTACTCACACTCATGCCATCCCCGATGTATACGACTTTCTTTCTTCCAATTTTAAGGAAAATAATCGGTCTGTGAGTCTATATAATGCTAGTGAAGGGGTTCTGTTCAGTTGACGCTTGAAAAACCACACAGCAATCATGACAGTAATCCATACGACCCAAGTGGATGAAATGATAGGTGTGTGTAAGAAAAATACTTATATTTTTAACTTGTTTGACTATAAATCACGTAATAAAGAGACTATAAGTTCTCTTTCAAACTACACAACGCACTTATGTCACGCATCACAACGCACCCCTCGTGATCGTATGACAATAGACAATAGTAAAAAGTGATGGATTACCCTCACAATCACTGTGTGTGGTTTTTCAAGCATCATCTGAGCAGCACCATTTCACTTGTATTATTATGGACTCACAGATCCTGATTATTTTCCTAAAAATATTTATTTGTGTATATCCGAAGAAAGAAAGTCATATACATCGGGATGGCATGAGTTTGAGAGTAAATTTTTTTGAGAAAAAGATTTTTCTTTTTTTGGTGAAATATCCCTTTAATTAAATTCAATAATCTTACGAGTTGTTCTGAAGAAAGGCGGAGAGTTTTCTGATAGGACACGCCTCCTCCAGCAGGGACGGGGTCTGTGTGAACAGGTACAGGGGTTTGTTTGGCAGATAAGTGATCTTCATCGCTGGAAGAGGACTCGTCTTTCCGTCTGTCAACAAACACTTGGTTAAATGCATGAATAATTACAGACTGCAATATAATTTCAGATGAAATCGTATGATGGATCCATCAGATCTGAACCTGTTCTTGATGGTCTCGTCTCCTGCAGCACAGGCTGAACCGCTTGAGACTGAATCCTGCAAACACAAAGACACGAGCAAAAGTCACAAAACTGGAAGTCACCATCCAGTGCATCATTTGAAACAAAGGCCATGGTGATGATGTGTGTAAAAATTTGACTGAGTACCGGTTTGGCACTGTTTGTTCTTCCTCGCCATGAAAACCACCATCTTCCTCGGTTTCTGGGCATCTTCTCCTTCATAAGTCTCTCTACGGTGGCCTGTGAGGGACACGCACACAAGCGTAATGCTAAACAACTGAAAAACTCAAAATAAACTCTCAGAAACTGAAGGCACAAAGACTCAAACACATGCTGGACTCTCATGCAGAGAAGATGATTGATAAAAACTAGTGCAACGAACTGAGGAACTAAAGAAATTAAGCAGGTGACAGAAAACAAACTTCAGCCCAGAACACACATGACTGAGCCATGCAAACTAAAACAAACGCACACACGCGCACACACACACACACGCATGCGCGCGCACACACACAGAGACAGAGACAGGGATGTGATACACAGGACAAGAGAACAGATGAACTTGATAAAACTTGATAATAGCGTCATTGCGAGTCATATGTGATTGTCAAACTCAAGCGTCATTTGCAGTTGCAATATACTATTCAAAAGTTTTTGGGGTTGGTAAGATTTTTGAATGTTTTTGAAAGAAGTCTCTTATGCTCGCCAATGCTGCATTCATTTGATCAAAAATACTGTAAAAACATCACATGATCCTTCAGAAATCATTCTAATTTGCTGATTTACTGCTCAAGAAACATTTCTTATTATTATCAACGTTGAAAACTTGTGCTGCTTAATATTTGTCTCTTTTATTTTATTTCTATATACATTTTCAGACAATATTAGATATTTAATGGTGCATGCTCATTTCCCATATTTTTAATACTTGGAACATATTAAAATAATTGTAAAAATCATGTCATGGCTTTTAAATGTTCTTTTTTTAAAATAAAAATCTCAAAGTGAATATTAATATATTTTAAATTATTGCATTAAAATAATCAGTTTATCTGTATCGTCCATAATTTTATATGCGATTGAAAAAATGTATATAAGTGATACCAGTATTAACTAAATATTTATTTTAATACAAAAACAGTCATAAAATGCTGCACATGGACTTTTGGGAGAACTATTGAGTGAGTCAAATTAATCAGCGAAACTGAAAATAAAATGAAATAAATAACTGAAATAAAATGAATTGATTTGCTAAAATGAATCGAACTTCCAAATGTCACTGGAGAAAGAGAGACTCTATATAGTGTGTGTGTGTGTACCTTAGGCAATGGTTTCTGGAAGGCTTGCATAGCCAGCATAATAGGAGCAGCAGTGCTCCAGTTATAATACCTGCAAAAATAGCAGCTGTTATTTCAGTCCAAGACAAATGAGATGAGAATCGATTACAGTAATGTGACCCTCACTTAGAGCCGATCTTCACCACCAGATTAGGGTCATCAATGATGGATGGATTATCAGCAAACTGCTGAAAAGACACAGACTTCTGCTGGAAATGCTCTGAATGAGAGAGAGAGGACAGTAAATCAATAGGAATGCATAAATATGTATTAGTTTGAGTGAATGTTACATTAAGGCCAGACAGATACTCTACGCACGTATGCAAATGCAGTCCTGAATGCTTAATGAATGTATTTCAAGCAAGTAGTCCTGACTCCTGTTGTACATAATTAATGTGCAGTGCACCTTTAGTGATCTCTCTGTTTCCTGTGAGGCCTCCACAGAGAGAGATGGCCATAGTGGGAAGGTCGTAACTGTCCACTCCGCTGTCGGCTCCTGAGCTGCACATAGACTGACGCTCTGAACCACTGAGAAAACACAAAAACAAGCAGTACAATGTTTCATTGTTGATATAAGCAGTCTTAGTCATTCAAGCGTACAAATATTTGATAAAGCCGACTCTTATCATATTCTATCACTCGCTCAATCACTGTGTTGCATTGCATTATGTTTTGCCCAGCTACTAAACATTTTGCCCATAAAACTAAACATGAATATCATCTTACTAAGACATTATTAGTAGATATAGAGTAACAGCTGATATTTATATGCAACTCTATACCGTTATAAAGATCTCATTGAATTACATTACAAGCTATCCAAATTTCATCTTACGTTTTGGCCAAGTTTTTTCACAGATTGGGCCTCTGAATAAAATGTTCCTCCTTGAGTATGAGCTCCATATTCTTATTACATCATACTATGTGAGCTATAAAAGCCTGATGCATCAAATATGATACTCAAAACTTACATTATCCAAAAAACGAACTTTTTAAAATATTCTGTCTAAAGTTTCCATACTGTTCCATTTTAAATTTTAGATTTTTCTTACTATTATTTCATATGTCAGGCTTTTCAGTGTTAATACAGGCTTATAGAGAGGTGAAATTAGGATGACACACCTTTTAGGGAAGTAAAGTGCCGCCACCTCCGGCTCCAAATCCTTTATATCATCCAAATACACGCCATCAGAACCCAGATGGCGACTTTTCTTATCTGCATGAGGACACACAAAACATAAATAAGTAATACACAAAAACAAGGCTAGCTGAATTTTTAACCCCAAAATGATGCAGTAAATAACCTTTTCTTTTAGTCTTATTTTGTGGGCGGGGTCCTGTGATTGCTCCTCCCTCCTCAACCTCAGACATCACGCAAGCTGCTGATGTCACATCCTGCTTTTCAAACTCTTTCGCTCTGTTTGATTGGCCATCAGCATGTAATGTCCTGTTGCTGTCATGATAATGGACGGCAGTCTCAGGGATGACTCTGAAATGTGTGTTGTCAGAGACTGGGATTGACACTGGGACGTTTGGTTTCGCTGACAGAAACGATGGCTGTAAATACATTTTTATTATGAGGTAAGTATGAGTTTAATAAATGAGGGGTCTTTCGAATCACATTGACGGTATAGTTGCTGTTAGCTGGGTTAATGTGTCAGTGAGTTGGATTTTAGGATAATTCTGACCTTGGCAACTTGTGGTAACTCCCCCCATGACCACAACATGTCCGAATCCTCCCGCTGACCTTTACAAAGCAGTTCAGAGTCACTCTTGGGCGTGCAGGGACGAGACACATTAGGACTGGAGAGAAAAAGAGAGGACATAATAAGAAAAAATATATTCCTTTACTGCACAAACTAGAGTTTTACATACATTTTACGTATATGCAAAACTCATCAAACACTATGCAAATAAAGATTAAAAAAAGAGAGCACTGACAGAGGTTATTTTGCAATATTTTTATAATTGTGAATAAGGGTGTGTGAGCGAGTCTCTGTGTTCGGGCTCTTCCTTTATATTTATTCCTTAATATTAGAAAGAAAGAAATCATTCTAATATGCTGATTTGCTGCTCAAGAAACATTTGTGATTATTATTAATGTTGAAAACAGTTCTGCTGTGTAATTTTTTTGTGGAAACAGTTATAAATTTTTCAGGATTCTTTGATGAATAGAAAGTTCAAAGCACTTATTTTGAATAGAAATCTTTTTTTAAATTTTATAATATTATTAACTATTATAAATGTCTCAACAGACATTTGAATGCATCCCTTTCAAAAAAAAAAGAAAAATGTATTTCTTTATACAGACCCCAAACTTTTGAATGTTTATAGTGCATATATTTTTATATATGATGCCCGAAATATCTGTTTTTTAATTTAATAGATTGTTTAAATGATTTTTAATCTGCCAATATTATAAATATATTTTTAACACTAATAATTTAATAACACTGTTAAATGTAATCTTGAACAAAACTCACCTTTTTCATACTGTACAATGTTATGTACTATACAATGTTGTGATGCCTAAATTAACTTGAGGGATTTAAAACTCAATTTTAGTGTGTGTGTTTGGGCTTTACCTGTGAACAGGAGTCCACTCTCCATCTGAGCAAGCATAAATTGTGTTCTTGTTTCCAGTGGATGAACCTCCATTCGGCAGGTCTCTACACACATAGAAACATACATAAGATACCCGTGTTGGTATTCTTAAAATAGTAATTACTACATTTTGAGATTTATGTATTTGCTCTAAAAAGGCTTAAAAAGACCAGCCGACCTGTTCTGACCGGACTGCTCGCTGTCATTGATGTCCATGTTGAACAGTTCCTCCTCTGAGAACTCCACACTCTCCTCCCTCTTCACATCCTCCAATTTGTACTTCCTTCTCCTCTTTCTTCTCTTCTTAATCATTCCATTCTCAGTGCAGGAGCCCATCAGAAAACCCCCGTCGGACGGAATGGGAGATGTGGCCAGGTAAGAAGGAATCACTTCCTGTAGGGAATCATCAGAAAAGAAAGTTAATCTGAGATCTGATCAAACAAGTGTGTACTGTAAGCTTAGCTGTGAGCTATCAACAGACATCAATAATAGTTTTTTTTGGGGGGCTCTGAATGAGGTCACATAATATTGTTAAATGTAAATATAAAGTGTGCAGTGTAATAATCAGAAGTATTAGATTATTAGAGATGAAAGAACAATAGAGATGAAATGAAGAAAATAAGATTGTGGGCATAAAAACAGGATGTTCCCACAGCTGATCTCAGAACCACACATTCTGATTCTCAAAAACAAGATGTCACATTTACTTACCACACTTCCTATATTTACTTCTTGTATTTCTTTTCGATATGATTCCATTCAGAACACTATTCTGTTCCAAAATGCTCTTCTATTCTACAATAATGCTTCGTTCTAAAATCATTGTACTGTTCTAGAACTTTTCTGTTACTTTTTAGAATTTTACTTCTAAAGTATTCTAAATTCTAAAAGTGTTCCTTTTCTGTTCTAGAATCACTACTCTGATCTGTTCCAGAATGCAGTTCTAGAAAGCTGGATTAAGATCCGACTTCAGAGCCTACAGCACTGAAAACCATGCAGATTTATGTGTATGGTTCTTTGATAGATATTCTACTGATCAAATATCTTTATCTAAGTGAATTCACAGGTCAGAGGTCACCAAACTTGAGCTTGCATTTTCTGGTCTCCGGCGCTCACTATGAATAGAAGTGAATGATCACAAAGTCTAGTGTGACCAAAGCTTTAAAAAGGAAACAAGCATGAATATTGGTGAGCAAAAGGTGAGCTTTGCATGTTTCTCTGTTGTTCTGCACCTGATTGTCTTTCATCTCCTTGACAAAAAACGCTTCTCCATTCTCGCCTAACTTCATGTGCAAATTCACAGGTTCCCCGTTGATCTCAATGTCCACCTGATTGATAGAAAGAGAGAAGATAAGTCAACACATTATGGACCAACCAGATATCATAGGGAGGTCAGACAACATATCCTTATCTCAAATGTATCCTGGTACCACACACCACTTTCTCTCGTGATCTCAGGACACCCATCTTTCCAAAGCGCACGTGAAATGGTGAGCAGACCAGAGCTCCATCCGGCTGTCGGACAACGATGACATCGATGCAGCCGGACAGCGTGGCGGGATTCAAACCGCTGTAGAGTTCCTTCACCTGCACGAACACCTGGCCTGCCAACTGACCCACGTAATTCATGGTCTGAGTCTACATGGAGAAAGGAGGAGAAATGTCATAAATGGAACCTATACAAGTATGGTTATCATATGGAACACACTCTTTGAAGTGTGCAATTTTCTTATATTAAAGTACTTTAAGAGTACTATATGAGAACATATATAAGAGAACAGAATGTCAAAGACATTTAGGGTGGACGTTTTTGCCATGAACCAGTATGCAACCACCCAAAAGATCCTAGCAATCACATAGCAATGCTCTAAAGGCAATTGTAGTCATGGGCGTTTTCGAAACACTGCTTTGTGAAGCTTTGAAACGTTCGCGAATTATCTTTTTCTGAACCAGTGATTCAGAGCGCCTGTCAAACTGCCAAAGTGATGCAATTTCAGTAAATGAGGCTTTGTTACGTCATTTGGGATATTTTTGAAATTTCAATGATCTCTGTGAACCCATTAACTGTAGGGTTCAAGTCTATGTCATGGCAGGGCAACTCTGGCCCTCAAAATCCACTTTCCTGCAGAGTTTCAACCATGGTGACTCTCACCTGCCTGTAGCTTTCTAGTAATAGTGAAGACCGTAATTAGCTTGTTTGGGTGTGTTTATTTATGGTTGAAGCTAAAGGACAGTGGATTCGGAGGGCCAGAGGTGCCCAGCCCTAGTCTATATGATTTTTACCTGATCTCGAATCAATTTTGTAAATTTGTAGACATGTAATGACACATTTGTATAATAAAAAGGAATAATTGTAGTTAATAGTCTCTTATTGGTCTGAATAACCAAACCCTCTATATAAAACAAACAAAACAAGCCCTAATTAATCAAATAATAGATAAATACACTTTTTATGTAATGGTATTAGATGATTTTGTTAATTGCATTTAATAGATTACACCTTCAATAAAACATTTGGAATTGGTTTGTAAAAGGTGTTTTTATGTTATGTTTAGTTTTCAATGCATTTACACTTGAATGAATTCTAGAAAAATTTGTGTCTACTCAATTGTGCTCTTCCTCATATCTATGAAAAATGTCAGTCAAGATTCAGGCCCAACCTACGGTAACATCAGTTATAAAAATGTAGTTGAGTTGAGTACCTACAATATACATGCAGCCCCTTTGTAATATTATTAGAAAATATAGAATTAGTTTCCACTGTTCCACCATTTCTAGTGCAAAAAAGCTCATGAATTCATGACCTCTAGACTAGATTACTGTAATGCATTACTATCTGGTTGTCCTGCATCCTCAATGAACAATTAGTCAAAAATGCAGCTGCTAAAGTTCTTACCAGGTCAAGAAAATGTGATCATATAACCCCAATTTCATCATCTCTACACTGGTTACCCATCAAATTCTGTATCGATGATAAAAACCGATCTTCTATCCCCTTACAATCCATCACTCTCTTTAAGATCACAAAACTCTGGTCTTTTAGTAGTAACTATGATATCTAAGTCCACTAAACTCTGGAATAGCCTTCCTGATAATGTTCGGGGCTCAGACTCACTCTCCCAGTTTAAATTTAGATTAAAGACATATTTTTAGCCAAACATTCACATAATGCATCTCATAGCAACGCGATTTTCCGTTTGTTTTTCTTTTCTCTATACAAATAAATGTACTTTAAATTGAATTAATGAATGACGTCAAATTCCGATTCATGATTTTCAATTCTCTGTAAAAAGTGACTTTTTACACGTCTTTTTTTTTTGGAATTGCTATCAAGTTATCTGATACCTGATATCTGATACCCTCACAAGCAGTAATGAATCATTGATTTTCTGTCAGAATCTCTGGTGAAGCTCTTGTGAGTTTATCACTGTACAAGCAGGAATTCTGTCACCAGTTACTTCCGTACTTGATCAAACACACATGATGCTTTTATCAAAGACTCTCTGGATCACAAAGGTCAATGATCTGATCATAACAAACATACACACTTGCAGACACTAATAATGTCTGTCAAACGCCACTGGAGGATCAGATGTCAGAATCTGTTCTGTACTTAGACACACAGTCTCAGTGTGATTATCGCTGCTGTACTTCTCCTGGTTTCATATTTCTCCATAAGTGAATCATGTCAGCCCCAGACATGCCAGCTGAGTTAAAAGAACAGATTATTCCAGAAATATACAGAGAAGAAGAGGACCTTAAAGCCAGGAGTGGAGTCAATCCAGAAGTGAACCATTTGAGCCCTATAGGCTGAGAATTCACCACATTACTCAAAATGATCCTTCACATGAGAAAAGGTCAGACTCAGAGGACAGAGAGAGAGAGATAGAGAGAGAGTATGATCTGTCTTATAATATCCTCAGCAGCCCAGAGCAGTTATTTAACTTAGTTATTCAATAATTTCATATTACTAAATTATATTTTAACAGTGTAAAGTACAGGTTCCAGTAAAAGTCCTCAGTATTTTGTTCCAATCACCTGGATTTGCTAATTAGCACAGTTTTTCAGGCTGGAATAAACATATGGCAGGACTTTTACTTTCTGACCCCTGGCCTGGACTTTACACCTCTGTATTTTAATAATAATGATAAGTTTCCCAAGCGCA